>PVHT020000521.1:33003253-33016513 GCA_004024745.2 Catagonus wagneri | reverse complement strand
GTCTCTGTGATGCAGTTACTTTCCAGCCTGTGGGACTTCCCAACCGGGAGGTATGGGGTTGCTTCTATCGTGTAATCGCCTCTCCTACCTCTTGATGTGATCTCCTCTTTGTCTTCTGGAGCAGAGTATCTTTTTTGGAAGTTTACAGTCCATTTGGTTGAAGGTTGCTCGGCATTTGGTTGTAGTTTTGCTGTTTTTTTGGGAGAGAAGTTGAGCTCCAGTCCTTCTATTCCGCCATCTTAATCCAAGCAGTCTGTTAAAGGGAAATGAATAGGCTCAAGCAGCTCTATTACCTTCCACACTCTGAAGAATTGCAGATTCCTTGATTGAAGGAAGCAGTGGGCAGATGGTCAAGGTGACACGTATTCTTGGGCCTTTCAAAGTTTAATTTCTTCTCAATCCCTTTTTTCCTTTGTGCTTCCTCTGGTTTCACATGCTCATAGGGGACAGTAAGCAGAGGCCCTGCAACTGCCAGAGGCTCTTTACTCTGAAGTTCCTAGAGTGAAATGGCTCCATTGCCCGATCATCTTACTGAGCATTTATTATCTACACATTTTGTACTCCAGTGTGTGCTTGCAGACACAGTCATGAACTAGTGTGCCTTCTCATTTAGTTGCATGTAGAATATGCAAAATATTTTGTAAGACTAAACATCTCATGTTATTCTTAACCTTGTATGACTATAGGTCCAAAAAGACTTAAATGAAACATGATACCAGTTCTTCTTGTTGGCAACTTGATAATCATTGAATGCTAGAATTAAGAATACTTTTTAAAAAAACATTTAATAAAATGTTATTACACATATAAAATATATATTCCATCTTCTTCCTTGGCTAACTCATTATTTTAAATAGCTGGAAGTTCTCCTATTAAATAGATCTTGTCTACATGTGAGTCCAAAATGCCTTTTCCATGGCCTATTGTGTCCTTCAGGGACTGGTTGTAACCTTCCTCTTCAGCCCAGTTTCTTGTTCCTGTCCGCGTCCTCTCTAGTTCAGCCCTGTATGTTGCATTCTCTTTATTATGGATAGATAATGGACAGATACAGAGACACAATTCATTTATGCCCGTGCTTTCTCTGCCCCGCATCTTCTCTCTGTGTAAAAACTGGCCATCGGAGTTCCTGTTGTGGTGCAGTGGTTAACGAATCCGACTAGGAACCATGAGGTTGTGGGTTCGATCCCTGCCCTTGCTCAGTGGGTTAACGATCCGGCATTGCCGTGAGCTGTGGTATGGGTTGCAGACGCGGCTCGGATCCTGCGTTGCTGTGGCTGTGGTGTAGGCCAGTGGCTACAGCTCCTGTTAGACCCCTAGCCTGGGAACCTCCACGTACCGTGAGTGCAGCCCTGAAAAAATGACGAAAGCCAAAAAAAAAAAAAAAAACCCCACAAACTGGCCATCCTTCAAGTCGAAGGTTCTCTGTTACCTGCTGTTGCCACAGCCTGACCATCATCCCCTCTACTCCTGCTAATCAGTTCCTCCCTCTCTGGGGCAACTATATTCATTTATATGTAACCTCATAAACGCTTATCATGCTGCCTGTGATGTACTGAAACTTTGTCTCCCCAAAATCTGTACACTGAAATTCTAAACCTCAAGGTGATGATGTTCAGAGGTAGGCCTTTTAGGAGATGATTGGGTCGCAAGGTTGGTCCCCCAACCTTTTGGTCCTTAGAAAGAGACCTCAGGAAGCTATCTCTCCTGCCCTTTCTGTCTTGTCAGCACACAGAAAAAGTGAACCAGGAAGTTGTTCCTCACCAGACCATGACTGTGATAGTGCCTTGATCTCTGATTTTCAGCATCCAGAACTGTGAGAAATAAATGTCTGTGCTTTAAAAGCCACCCCTTCCATAGCATCCTGTTATGACAGCCCCAATGGATTAAGATGAAGCATTCCTTTTTTTTTTTAACAAGATAGATTTCCATCAGTAATATAAAGGATTTTCTAAAAAAAAAAAAAAAGGCTGATAGGTGACAATTCTGTTTAGTTAATCACAACATCTCTAAGACTACTGAAAGAGAGCTTAAGTAGTCAACAAAGATGCAGACGATTCAACAAATATGTGTCAGATGTCTAAGAATACACCTGTGAGAAAGGGAGGTGAAAACTCTACTTTCATGTGGTTTATATTCCAGTGTAAAGTAAAAAGGTAATGAAAAGGTAAAAAATTGTGGGATGGAGAAAAAAGCAGGAAAAGGTTGCTGAGAGCTGTCTATTCTATTTTGCATAGACTTCGTCCATGTTGTACTCACTGGCTGGCATTTTGGGCAGCCTCTGCAATGGTCCCCAAAGATCCCTGCCTCCTTGCACTCATCCTCATTTCTCTCTAAACTGGGTTTTGACTCACTTCTAACAAATAGAATATGACAGTGTTTGGGTGTCACTTATGAGATTAACTCCAAATTCCCAGTCCATCCGCCTCCCTTCCCATCCTCCTTGGCAACTCGTGGACAAGTCTGTTCTCCGTGTCCACGATTTTCTTTTCTGTGGAAAGGTTCATTTGTGCTGACAATAAAATTTCTGTATAACTCTTCAAACATATCTACTTAATTTGTTTTCATATACAATATGGAAGTGGTTTATGTTATATTTTAATTCTGAGATAGTTTTCTTAATTCTATTCATAACCATTTCTATAGCAGATAAGATTGTTCTGTTTTCTGCCATTCTGTAAGTTAAATCTTATGATTCTGTTTCATGAAGCATAATTTACAAACAGTAAGGTGATACGAAGTGTTCAGTTACATTTTATTGACAATTTTGTCAACATGAAATTTCTACTTAAATCGACAAAATATTTTCAAGGCCAGACAGTTCCCTCCCACCACTCCCAGTCAATATCCAACACCCACAGGCAACCACGTGTAGATTTTTGTCCTGGGAGGTCAGTTCTGAGCACTGTAGACGTCTCTACGGTGTGTATTCTGTTGTGTCTAGCTTCTTTTTGTTAACATGATGTTTGTGAGAAAGGTCCCTATTCTACACAGTTTATTCCCTTTTTATTGCTGAATAGAGATCTGTTCCACGAGGACGCCACATCTGTTTAGACTTTTTCCAGTTAATAGACCAAGTTGTTTTCAGCTTTCAAATATTTTGAATAATGTTACTGTGAAAATCCTTGTAAAAGTCATTTTTTTGTGTATATGTTTTTATTTCTTGGGTAAATATGTAGGGGTGGAATTTAATTGTGCTTTTCCCCACATAGTTGGTGATATTGTTTCTTTTTCCTTAGTTTGCATATATGTTTGAAGATACATGCTTCTGCAAGTAGCTTACAAGTTTTACTATTTTTTTCCTTCTTACATTTAAAGCTCATAATAATATACGTAAACCACTCTTATGATTTATAGATTTTATAGTGTCTCTTTTGACTTCATGCTATGAAACATAAACTAGAAGATTTTACTTCTCCTGTTTCTGTTTTCACTTTCAAGTTTTACCATTTATTAATTACAGCGATGTTTCCACTATGGTAAGGCTATGGCCTTTCCCTCCCATTACAAACTACAATTACCACAAGTGTTTAGCTTCAGTCTGTGTTTAGGTTTTCAGTGTTAGACATCAGTTTCTTTTTTAGTTTCTTTTTTCGTTCTTTTTACAGCCACACCTGCAGCATATGAAATTTAGTTGCTGAGCCCTGGGGGCAAACTGGAGCTGTAGCTGTGACCTATGCCACAGCTTGTGTCAAATCTAGATCTTAAACCCACTGAGGGAGACCAGGGATCAAATCCACATCCTCACAGAGACAACATCGGGACCTTGATCTGCTGAGCCACAACAGGAACACCTGGACATCAGTTTCTTAATTAATGCCATTGATTAGATTTTATGTATTTTGGGGGGGTAATAAATAACACTACACTTTCAAAAACATTTCTGAGGTACGTTGGATTTATTAATTCATTTAATCTCCAAACCTCCATGAATAATTTGAATGCTTACTCTTGTTCTCACCTAACAGATCAGGAAGTTTAACCAGCAGAATGCTAAAGGACTTTGAAAATGTTTGCAAAGCTTTTCTAAGTGAGAGAGCCATTCTTTCAACCCACCATGTTCCCGAAATGGTGCTGTCTTCTCCAGAGAACACGTGGATTTGGTACTCTCTGAGGTCTGGTGGGCCACACGGCTTGTCTACTGCCAATCAGGTATGTGAAAGGTCATTTCTGCCTTATGGGAAATGAGCCAGGGGCTCAATCCCAGGTCCGGTTCATCTAATCTGGTTCTAGATTAGTCTGCAGGAAGTACTTGTATGGGATTGGAGTGAAGATGGGAGGAGCTGGCCCTCCCTGGGAAATAGCAGTGGGATGCACTCGCAGAAGGGAGATAGATGCACAGGGGATTTCTGGTGGAATTATTGAGGTTGTGCTTGTTGGAGCTTTACTGAGATTCTGGTACATTATAGTGGCTCCCCACAAACTCAGCCAGAGATCGGTAAAACAGATCCCTTGGCTTTCGTGTTCCCAGTTCCTCCAAGAGCTGCAGATCCCTCAATTCCCTAAAATAAAACTCATAGGTTTACTTCTGTTTCTCATTGGATATTGACTGATGTTGTTTGTGATACAGTAAGTGATTTCTTGGGAAACCCCAGAGAGGGTGTATTTGTCTGTTGCTGCCATAACAAGTCCTCCCAACACAGAGGCTTAAAGAGCACACATGTATCACCTTATTGTTCTGAGAGTCAGAAGCCCAGCACGGTCTCACCACGCTGATGAGAGACTATGGCAGGATCACATCCTAACTCCTAGGGTTGTTGCCAGATTTCAGTTCCTCACAGTTGTAGGATGAGATGCTCATTTCCTTTCTGGCTGTCACCTGAGGGTCCTTTCAGTTCCTTGAGGCCAGCTCTTGACTCGTGGCCCATCCTTCCATCTTCAAGGTAGCAACCTGCTGTCAAATCCTTATCCGTGGAGTTTGCCCTCCTTTCTTCCATCTCTCTGCTCTGACCAACTCTTCTGCCTTCTCTTCCCCTTCTAAGAATTCATTGAATATATTGAACCATCTAGATAGTCCAAGGTTATCTCCCCAACTCAAAGTTCTAATCCTAACCACACCAGCAAAGTTCTGCTGCCCTGGAACTAGGTTGTAGGCATCTTCTTTTGTCTACCACAGATGGGAATATGGAGTTGGACTTCTCATCTGATTCTGCCCTGTCCAATGACCATGACCCTGGAGTGTCTGGGGGATATGGAGGCACTCAGGGGAGTATCAACAGTGGGATTTGGAGTAGCATTCATTTGAATCTGTTAGCACCTACTTCTGCTGTATTGACACCTCTCTTTCAATATGCATTTGTGGTTTAGAAAAAAGTTAAGACAGTTCTATTGAAGAACAAAAAAAGTATGGACTGGGTTTATTTAAAGGTCCCTGTACTGTCTGAGTAACCAAACAAAGCAGGATGTTCCTGAAATGCTGGAAGGAAGGAAAAACTTCTGGGTGGGAAGTGCTCAGGGGACAGGTTTGGTTGTTGGCTGATTCGCAGACAATAAATCACAGTACGCCGGGTGGATGGAAACTT
This sequence comes from Catagonus wagneri, assembly GCA_004024745.2. Lineage (NCBI taxonomy): Eukaryota > Metazoa > Chordata > Mammalia > Artiodactyla > Tayassuidae > Catagonus > Catagonus wagneri. Next base: position 33,010,994 of record PVHT020000521.1, on the reverse strand, counting down.
AAAAGTATAGAGATGAGAACACTTTCGACTGAATGGTATGGGGAAGGAGTTGTATGGATGGATCAGGAAGTATTGGGATATTTGGTTTCATATAAGTAAATGATCCCCAGGTGGGTTCAGCTGTTGGGGAGTCGCAAGGTCAAGGTGGTACATCCCATGGGGCCCTCAGCCTCTCTCCCTGGCCAGATCCGTCCTTGCTCAGTGGGTCCACAAATGCAGAGATGTGGTGTCAGCAACAGGGTTTTGAGCGGCCAGCCACACAGATTTCCTGCTTCCTCGGCCACCTAGGAATTGTCACAGCTGCGTGCCCAGGGTGTCACCATGAAGGCCAACATTGGACCCAATAAACAGCCCCTATGACTTTGTTGTATTGCCTTATTTCTTGCCATAAACGATGTTTCCTTAACCAAGTTCCATCTTCCAGGCTCTCTAGTTATCAGTATAGCGGGATCCCTTTGTTTATCTCCCTTAGTTACTCTCTTTCAGTCACTTCCTCCTCTTCTTCCTTTCCATCCCTTTCCTTTCACATTCCTCATGTCTGTATTCCCTGTCTCCAGACCATGGTTTTGTAAGCAAGGTGTCATAGCATACCACCTCTTTTAGAAATTATACTTTCTTTTTTTATTTTCATTTCAAAAGTTTTATTGTAGTTGATTTACAGTGTTGTGATAATTTCTGCTGTACAACAAAATGACTCAGATATACGTATACACACATATCCCTCTCTTTCATATTCTTTTCCTGTATAGACTATCACAGAACATTGGGTAGAGTTCCCTGTGCTACGTGGCAGGTCCCTGGTGGCCAGTCATTCCTAGGGCCACTGTGTGAATGTGCCAGTCCCAAACCCCTGGCGACCTCTCCCTCTCCTGTCCCCTTTGGTGACCATAAACTCTACTTTCTGAGTTGTATTTTTCTCTTTACCTGGAACTCTACTCTTGATGATCTGCGGCTTTTGTTTCTCTCTTTTCCAGATATTTTAAAGAGGTAGTTTTAGTTTCTATCTCTATTTTCATTTCATCTTTATGAAGGAAAATACAGTTGAAATTACCTTAACATTTTTTAATTCGGAGCCTTTTCAGATATGTTTCTGTTTGGTAGATAAAATATTTCCACTATATGAGAAGACACTTAAGTCTCTGCCAGGTGAAAATTACCAAGGGTGAGTGTAGCATCTGCATACATATGTTTTAAATTTTCAAGATAGAAATAATGTGTGAACTATATCTTATTAGTAGCATAGATGGTAAAAGTCTTGAATATTTTAGTTAACTGTTGTTAAACATATGTTGCCTTGCTTCCGAAAGACTAAGGTAACCTTGGGGATGCATATATGGAGCTTTAATGGCCTAAAAGAGAAAAACACAAGCATTATTCTGAGACTCAGATGCATTACATGTAGGGTATTAAGTTTATTTATAAAGTCCTCATCAGAGTAGAAAATATATAAAGAAGAAAGAAATGAAAGAACAGTAATGTTTAGCCTGAAAATGGAACATTGCTATGTGGACATGGTTTTCATCTTTGGGTATTTGTATGTAAGAAAAATAGAATCATATTCCCAGATATATTTCTAAATGAAAAAAAAAGCCTCATAAGCAAAGCATTGAAAATTATTGGAAGGCAGATTTTATTTCAGCATAATGAACATTTCTTAAGCATTTAAAGTGTTGAGTAAACAACTTGGGGCGTTTTAAGATACAGTATATTCTGATACCTGAATTTAAGCACAGATGGACCATATTAACAAATACTAAACGAGGAAATTAGAATATAAGACCCATAAGATTTATTCATTCATATGGAAATTTAAGTTTTCTACACAACTTCTGCTTCCTCCTCAACCTTCAACTCACATAATTTTAAGGCACATAAATAAAAACTTCAAAAAACAAGAAAATGCAGTGTATTTTATTTTCTTAACTAAGCTGTTATTTGCGATTATAACAGATTCTGTTTTTTAGTATCTTCTATAAATGAATCTTCTGCTAGAAACTCTACATTTACACTGAAATTCTTATAACCATCAAAAAAGTTGTGTTAAACATTTCATTTAGTAAATGAGAACATCAAAATGTTAGAAAGCATAAATAACTCACCCAGAGGAAAACATCCACTGGATGGTGGCAGTAAGTTTAGATCCAGGGCTCCCTGACCCAAACCCAGGATGTCTTCATTCCTACCCTATGAACTAAAATCCTGATGGCTGAGACCACTTCATCATTCACAACTCATGACAAAATGTGCTGACAATACATAATTCATTAAATGTTTTTGTATGAGTGACTAATTAAATTGAAGCAGATCTGGATAAAATGGCAGGAAAACAGATTTGCCAAACAGCTGCTACCTAGAAAGAAATGCTCAGACTCATGACTACAGACAACCCAAAGTCACAGCCTGTTAGAGACTCTTACTCCTGATTCGGATCGCAGAGGAACTATCTGGTAAGCGGTAGCACAGTCTAACAAAGGGCTTTCCTCTTCACAGGTACCCATCTGCAGACCAGGAAAGACACAGATTAGTGAATAGACAGCTCTCTCTCATTAAATGATTTGATTTAGTTTTTGGAGCAATAATTTTTGAAACCGTATATGTCAGAGTTTGACAAGTCATATCAGACCTAATTTAGCAAAATTAATGTCAAAAAGTTGATTTTTCTCACTTAAATACCAGGGTATATTTGAAACTCTTTTGTAATCAGCAGACATTATTTCTAATTCTAGAGGTACTGCCTACTATCTGTATTACCTTGGGAAAACTCTCATCTCTCTGAACCTTAGTTTTTTCAATTTAAAATGTGATGATGTGAGCCATATGAGGAAGAAATATAATTACCTGTCCAAAAATACTATTCATTTTAGTATTTGATGTTCACTAGAATTTTTTAAGTTTGTATAAATTTTGTGTTGTTGCACATCAAACCAACCCTACAGTCAGAGGTTTAAAACAATACCCACTGTGTTCGATTTTGGTTCTGAGGGTCAGCAATTACAGCTTGGGTCAGCTGGGCACTGTCCTTCTTGGTGTGTCTGGGGTCATTTACGTGGAGGAAGCCATCAGAAGCTCAACTGGGGCTAAATCGTCCCAGGTGCCCTCTCTCAAAGAGGGCTCTTTTGTCTCAAACTTCTTATTCTATACACACATATAAAATATAAAATAGAATTTAAAATTGGCAAATTTGAAAGGCAAAAATAACAAGTTTGAAATAGCCTACATTAAAACCATGTTAGGTTATCAGAGACATCAAGGATTTTCATACCTATAATTTTCACACCATGTGCTACAAAATCTCCAGTTCCATGAAAAACTCCTCAGTGTCCTCAAAAGGTATGCGGGTAGGAAAGGGGGGGTACATCAAGCTAGGGGTACATTTGAGAGGCTTTGGGAGGATAACGGCCCTTTCAGCTAAAGCAGCTCTGATACATCTAGTATTTTACTTATTTGCTGAGTATATAAAACATAGTTAGAAAAAAAGATGCTACTGAGAAACCAGTGTTTAACTAGTTCGCTGGCTCACTAGGTTAATTCGTTCGGTTCTCCAGGGTCTATTAGCTGAATAACGTTAGATGTTCCCCATGGTAGAACACCCTGACCCAGGCTTTGTTGTGCCTGCTGAGCTTTGTACATCAGGAACACATATGTAGAGACACATGCATACACACATAAATGCAGGTTAGCCAGCTGATGAATAAGAATATGCATGTGTATAAATTAAAAAGCTATGAAAGATCAATTCTGTACTATAAGCTGAAGGACTGAATTCTTGCTATCTTTTTCTTTCATTTTCCCATCCATCAATACTTAAGAATTAAATAAAAACTCAGTCACCTAATTAGAAAGTTTTTTGATGAATTACTCAAATCCACACCCTCTTTGCAACATCTTTAACATTTCTGTTAAAGTAATGATAAATAGTATAGGAGCGATTTTTATTAGGGAAAGTACAGTCATTATTCCCTTTAAGATAATTACTCAAATAAGTGATCTACCAGGTAGTTAGAAGAAAGAAGAAACGTTGTATTAAATTGTATTTAGGCAAACTTATGAAAAAAGTGTAGCTCATGAATTAATTTTATTTCTAAATGATAAATATAATTTTTAAAATATGAAGTTAAAAGTAAGGCAGCTCACCTGTTAAATTTGCAATTGATGATTCCAAGAAGGAATGGCTTTATTAATTAAAACATAGATTTTTATCTTCGTCCTTTCTTTTCTTTCTGATTGCAGGCGGGAAGGAAATTGAAAGGAAAACAAGCAGCTAGAATTGTAAAGGAAGAAACATTAAGATAAAAGGAGGTCATTTTTAAAAGTATAATATATATAAATTGCTAATAACACATCCTAATTTCCCATCACAATCTTATGAATGATAATCAATAGAAATGCTTTAAAGAAAAGTTGGAAATTATCAATAAATGCTAAAACAGATTTTTATCCTTGAATTCTATATAAAAGAAACTGATTTTAAATATTTTATAGATTCCTTAGTCTCATCAAAAATATGTAACGTGGAAAATTATTTTGAAAGCTTTATTATTTTGATTTCAGTATATTAACAAAATTACTTAAAGATATGGCCTGATACAGTCCACTTACACTGGAAACAGTTTAAAATATATGCTGTATATTTCTAAATCAGTAAGGTAAGGTCCTGCATGCAGCAACTTTGTCTTCAATCTTTGTGCATTTCTGTGGTTTTCCTCATCTGCTCCAAGAGTGGTCAACCTATTCTATATCTTGAAAAATCAGAGAATGCACTTAATGTCACTGATCTGTACACTTAAAAATATTTAAGGTAGTCAACTTTATGTCATACGATTTTTACCACAATAAAAAAATAAGAAAAAAGTGAAAAATGAGAAAGAATAAGAGGATTTCAGTTTGAAACAGATTGTTAAGACAAACATGGGGCCTTCCTGAGGGCTTTACCCTGAGAGGTGCAAAAACTTGCCTCCTGGGGGCCATATTGCTGAATTCTGATACGGGATGTGAATCCATGCATCTCTATAGAGTCCAGCAGCTCAAGGACTACCCCAGTCCCAAGAGAGGCACTTGCATGGGCGTTACCACAGGGCAGAGAAGAACCTGACCCAGGCTAGAAGGTCCCAGAGAGGTGTCTGAGCTGAGAGATAAAGGATGCAGAGAAAATGGTAGATGGAGGGAGGGAAGGTGTTCAGGCCTAGGAACTCAGAGTCACAGCGTAGAAGAGGATGAGGACAGGACGGGAATCACTGAGAGTATGCTGTGCTTGTGTGAAGGAACAAGAGAAGGGTGAGTGGAAGGGTAGAGTGTAGGCAGGGGCAGGTTCAGAAAGAGCTTGTAGGGAACAGAAATTTTGATATTATCAAATATTTAAAGCATGAAAATGATTTTAAGTGATATGCTTACATGTTTTATATATAATTTAGTTGAATTATTTTAAACATACATATAGTTTCTAGAGAAAATATGTATGCATATATTTCCTGGAAAAATTCTTTGCATTTTAATATTCAAGCAATTGTTAGCTTGGCTGAAGGTATCAGATTAAACGTCAGTCTCCATAGCGTAATTGTTTTTATATCCAGAATCAACACAATCTGATTAAAGTAATTAACCTGATTTATATGTAAAACTCTATATACATATCTTGCTTAAACCAGAATAATATAGAATTATGATGTAAATTTAATGGGTAGAGACTTTTTTTCTGTTTTTGTTGTTTATCACTACATCTCCAAAAATTGAAACAGAATTCTGTATATAATTTAGTGCTCAGTAAATATTTGTCAAATGAACATATGAATAAATGAATACATGAAGTCAGATATAGGATATAAAGGTGAAAATTCATTTTTAAATTGATGAAACAGACAATGGAGGAAAAGAAGAAATAGGGTAGCATAAGGTAACTAAACAACTATGTCAATGACATTGGTTCTGAATATAGATAAACAGAGTTTGTGAGACATTAATTTTTATGGTAGGGTAGCACATCCAGACTTCTGTGAAAATAATTTAAATGTTTTTCCATGCAGTCATCCACCGTGCATTCCTACTTACAGAATAAGTAAAATTCAGTTATTTTAAAGCAATTATCCCAGAAGCTAGCATACCATTTCTGATCTGTCTCAAAAGTATAATTTTTTTTAAAAAAAGGAATGCATTTATGCATCTGTAACTTTGAAACCTTGTTAGAAATTCTATTAAGAACCTGTTTTAGAAACAAAATTCACGAGTTAAATCAAAAGCTCTTTGGAATGGTGGCTGTTTGCTTCACAATTGAAACTTGCTATGCAACTGAGAATATAAAAATATATCAAAGAGTTCCTGTTGTGACTCAGTGGTAACAACCTGACTAATAACATAGGACGTGGGTTTGATCCCTGGCCCCTCTCAGTGGGTTAAGGATCCGGTGTTGCCATAAACTGCAGTACAGGTCACAGAGGCAGCTTGGACCTGGTGTTGCTGTGGCTGTGGGATAGACTGGTGGCTGCAGCTCCAATTCAACCTCTAGCCTGGAAATTTTGAAGACATGGAATGAAAAAATTTAAATTATAACCCCTATTTATAATTTATTTAGGATTATTTTCAATAAAACAACTTTTTTCTCACTAAAAGTAAATTTTACATTTTCATCTTAATATATAAATGTCTATCTTAAAATGTTATTTATAGAAATGTATTGAGATGCTCTTATCAGATTATTTATTTTGCTAACTTGGTTAATCCTCTCTTTTATTATTCATCCCCATTTTGTTTCATGTTCTATCCATTTGATCACTTGATCATTGATCTCCTACAACATTTATTTCCTTGGCTGACATGGATCCAAGAGGGTCCCACTTTAATCATAAGTTATCCATGTTGTTTTCTTACTTTGTTTTGCTTTTTGCTCATGTTTTTCTTACTCCTTAGTCTAAAATTTTATTTACTGCTTTACACATAAAGAACTTTGTCTGCTTTTTGCTTATCTAGTATTATTTTAGCCAAAGATGATTTAAAATGCAATTGAACATTTAATAGAATTGCATGAAAATAGCACTTTTAAGTATTTTTCATCTTCATTTATACGAATGAACCAGTTGTCTCTAGAGAAAAATTACCATTCCTTCATCCACTTTAAGGAAAATACAATAGAACAACTAATTAGTACAAATAAAATATAAAAATATATATCATCAAGATCCAGAAAACACAATCACTGCATTAGTGAGGAATGTGATGACAATTGATTTTTGAGTTAGCAACAGTCTCAAAGAAAAAATGAGACATCAATCCTGAAAAATGCTTGATGTCTCTACTGTCAATTAAAGAAAGTTTTAGCACAGCAAAGGAAACCCTAAACCAAATGAAAAGACAACTCACAGAATGGGAGAAAATATTTGCAAATGATTCAACTGACAAGGGATTAATCTCCAAAATTTACAAACACCTCCTACAGCTCAATACCAAAGAAACAAACAACCCCATCAAAAAATGGGCAGAGGATCCTGGCAGACAATTCTCCAAAGAAGACATGCAGATGGAAAATAAACACATCAAAAGATGTTCAACATTGCTCCTCATTAGAGAAATGCAAATCAAAACCACTATGAGGTACCACCTTACACCAGTCAGAATGGCCATCATCAAAAAGACTACAAACAATAAGTGCTGGAGAGGGTGTGGAGAAAAAGGAACCCTATTACACTGTTGGTGGGAATGCAAATTGGTGCAGCCACTGTGGAAAACAGTATGGAGATTCCTCAGAAAACTC
>PVHT020000521.1:32964122-33002253 GCA_004024745.2 Catagonus wagneri | reverse complement strand
TTACACCAGTCAGAATGGCCATCATCAAAAAGACTACAAACAATAAGTGCTGGAGAGGGTGTGGAGAAAAAGGAACCCTATTACACTGTTGGTGGGAATGCAAATTGGTGCAGCCACTGTGGAAAACAGTATGGAGATTCCTCAGAAAACTCAAAATAGAATTACCATTTGATCCAGCAATCCCACTCCTGGGCATCTACCCAGCAGAAACCATGACTCGAAAAGACACATGTACTCCAGTGTTCATTGCAGGACTCTGTGCAATAGCCAGGTCATGGAAACAACCTAAATGCCCATCGTCAGAGGAGTGGATAGGGAAGATATGGTACATACACACAGTGGAATATTACTCAGCCATTAAAAGGAACGAATTACCAACATTTATATAGCAACATGGATGGACCTAGAAATTATCATGCGAAGTGAAACCAGTCAGACAATTAGACAGCAACACCCAATGCTACCACGTACATGTGGAAACTAAAAAGACACAATGAACTTCTTTGCAGAACAGACAATGACTCACAGACTTTGGAAAACCTTTAGTTTTTCAAACAAGACAGTCTGGGGGGTGGGGGGATGCACTGAGGTTTTGGGATGCAAATGCTATCAAACTGACTTGTAATGATTTTTGTACACCTACAATTGCAATAAAATTGAAAAAAAAATAAAGTTTTAATCAGCTTAAAATTAATATTAATGGTTAGAAATTATGTATGTGTTTCAGTGCATGTGTATATGTCCCTACATATATACATGTATGTATGTGTGTGTACTTAAGTATATGTGTTTATTTGTGTGTGTTTGTATGTACTTGTATGCATATATATGCATGTATACAATTTTCAAGTAAAATCAATGCAAACCTGATATCATTATAAAGGGACATGGAAATTTTCACTTTTTTATTTCTTACTAAAATGTAAAAGTTGCTACCATGGGAACAAATAAATAATTTGGATGTTTTTGCATCACAACAAATATGTGAATAAAAGTTTTATTGGTTTTGTCAGTATAGTTGATGTTTTATCTGAACCAGCAAATTAATATTCATAATAAGGAAGATGATTAAAAATTTATTGTTCATGGAGTAAAAACCTAAAAGTGAGAAATCATTCTGTCATTAGAAATCATCCAGTATAATTTCTCACTCAAATAAGGTAACCCTTTGCTTTAACCTAAGGGCATGGTCTATAAAAATTAGCACCTATATTCACATATGGACACAACTATCCAGTTAACAGCCACATTTATAAGTGACAATTTGATATGTTCTAAACTACCTACATTGGCGGAGGGTACAGAAGTTCAAGTTTCTTAAGAAAAGGAATAATCATTTATTATTGTATTCCCCAGTTTATTTAGTACATGGAAGTAAATCCAATTCATGTATAGTAAGTCATTTCACATTAACGGCTTTGCCTTCTGGAATTTGAAAAATTCTTCTTTGGGGAACAGAATGAGTACACATAAAAATAACGATTAAAAACATGTAGTTTACACATACAGACTACTGTATATAAAATAGATAAACAACAAGGACCTACAATATAGCATAAGGAACTATATTCAGTATCTTCTAGTAACCTATAATGGAAAAGGATCTGAAAAAGTATATGTGTGTGTGTGTGTGTGTGTATATATATATATATATATATATATGTAACTGAATATATATAAATATATATAGCTGAATCACTTTGCTGTACACCTTAAACCCTGTAACTCAACTATACTTCAATTTAAAAAGATATGTAGTTTATAAAGGCTAATAAGAGTTTAATAACTTATTAGTAGAGTAGAAATAGAGTAAAAATAACTCCATTAGGACCAGAATAATCATAAAAAGCTTTCTGGGAAGGATCCAAATGAACGTGTGGTTTGAAGAGTGTGTAATTTCAAAAGGTTCTGTGTTCAACCTAAGGAAATAACATGAAGGGGGGAAAGGAGCAAGAATTAATGTGTGTTAATACAGTAAGAAAGGAATTAACCCTAGAAAAAAGAAGATATCCTTTGGGAAGAAATTGGATACAAAACTGTATACGTAAGAGTTCTTTCTGTGACATAGTGGGTTAAGAATCTGACTGCAGCCGCTTGGGTTGCTGAGGAGGCACAGGTTCCATCCCCAGACTGGGAGTTTTCATATGCCATGAGTGTTGCCATTAAAAAAACAAAACAAACAACAACAACAACAACCCTATATACATAAAATAGTGAGAGGTCAAAATCCCAGGATTGGAAGGCTTACCTTCAATTGTAATTAAACAATAAGACTTTAAAGCACATTGGGCAGGGTAGGTAGTGATTTAATGAAAACTGCTTAAAGAAAAGGAACATGTGGTGATTATCAGGACTAAATTAAACATGCTAGAGTTACAAGAGTGCTGCACTTACCCAAATTTTATATGACCAGGGTTTTAGAAAGAGTTTCGAGAATAAGAAATTAGAGGCCAAATTTATACTGAAATTGTAAAGGAAAAGTCTAAAGACATTTGTGATTGTGTGCAGAGGTGATGCACAGAGTCAAATGTGACTGAAAGTTTAGGCTGGATCAGCTGAGAGCATGTGGTGGTGGCCTGAGGATGAGAACAGCAGCCATGTCATCAGAAAATGGAGTTCTCCCAGGGCGAGTTATGTGGTGTGAAAGAGAGGGGTGTTGGAGAATGTCTATAATTGGGAAGTTAAAATTAAAAGAGAAACCATTTAAAGGAAGAGCAAAAAATTAAGAGGTAGGACAAAAACTAGTGCTAACACGGGGTCTAGGTCATGGCAGGCAGGACACCTCCAGGGAGGAAGCCCTGTAAAGCAGTAACTCTGTCTGAAGACAACTTGCAGGGAGATGAAACTGAACAGAGGTGCCAGTAAAGGACTTACTCATCACTTTCAGGAATCTTGTTTTCAACTCAATCATAATAAAGTGAATAGTTGTCATGATAGAAAAAGGAAGAAAAAATAAAGATGGAATCCAGATCCCAGGAGGGCAGTTTGCCTCTATAGGCTGTGATTACTGCCAAGGCATGCTCTTGGAAAGGAAAACTTGATTTTATGACTTAGGATACTTCAGGCCACAATAAGGTAGGAACATTGGAATTGAGATGCCAACATAAGGCCAGAGCCTCTAAAGGACTGTACCTTCTGTGGGAGAACTTTCTAGAACAAATCCACTTGCCTAAAAAATTGCCACAAGAACTCATTCTTTCTGGACCATTCTCCAGGTCACACAAAATCACCTCTGAACAATTCATGGTTGTGGTCCTTTTCTTCGCTGGCACGGGGACAGACTCCCTGTGGTCTGGGGCCTCCCAGGTAACCCTAAATTTCAGTTGCCACAGATTGGTTGCATTCTTAGGCATCTATCAGAGGAAAAAGAAAATTTTCTCATGATAGATGATTCACTTATAGATCATTCCTCCTAAGAATATCGCAAAGAAGTTATGAAATATATGAAGAAACAAGGCTCTAGGTGTGAGGTCGAGCAGACAATCAAAAAGACCCTGAAATATTGAATATTATATAGAAATAAAAGAGGGATGTCATAACACAAAGAAAGAAGCAAGTATGATCAAAAGAGACTAAAAACATTTCACATATATAAATGTAAATTCCTGCCCAGTTGTTGAAGTTAAAAACCGCAATGGACAGGCTGTCAGTACAAGTAGAGAGCGTACTTGGTTTCATCTAAGACAGTCATGAATTGTCTTCCAGCTGTGAAGGGGCTACTGGACAGCTACATTAATGTGGGAAACACCTACATTAACGCGGGAAGAGGAAACTGCAGAGCCAAAAATAATTAGCCTCAGGTTTCCGACAAGCACCTGTTCAGAAAAGTTTTAAATGAATTAAACTAAGACGATACTGCTGTTTAAGAATGAGAAAAACACTGATTTGAAGATGGATTTTAATAATGATGAACAGGAAAAAGTTGTAACTTGAAAAAAATCATCATTAGGTTTGCTATTAATCACATCTGTTTTTTCCGATAAAGGCTGTGGACTGACTTGTTACCATACTTCAGTTCTGTCACATTTTTTATGCTGAAACTAAATACTTTCGTTAGAATATTTACTACTTTTCGTAAAAGTAAATATTGTCCTTGCAGGATCCAGCCCAGCATGCAGTCTGCTCCAAGTAACATTGCTCACATACTTACGAAGAAAAGGCCCTAACTTCAAATTCATGATTTTTTCCATCACATTGGAGAGTTGAAGGCAAGGAGCAGTCAGCTGGCTCAAAATTTAGTAAGAGGCTGGGTCTGCAGGGAGAAAGGAGATGTAAAGATGTGCACCCCTGGGGGCAGGATTAACCAGACAACGGTAAGGACAATTCAGCTGGACGGGCTGAGACGGAAGTCTGAAGTATCTGGGGCACAGAAATCACTGGGGCCAGTATATTTATTCACGATTCTTGTTGAAGACGGTGAGCAAGACCTCATTCAAGACAGGTCTTAAGGGACAGAGAGACTGGGCTCCAGTCTGAACACAAGAAGGATGAGCAGGGGTTGCAGCCCAGGAGCAGGGCGGGATCATGGACACAAAATCTGTAGGAGAAACAGAGATCAGAATTCTGTCCATACCAACTTGGTCTGAGGGGAATCTTGCAGAAGGTAGGAGGGTGATCAGATGCCAAGGATGGAGGATGAGAATCCGATATTGAGGGTGGAGGATTTTTGTAAAGCTGACTCAACAGGCTTCTTGCCAAAAGTGGACTTAATGGGCCAGGAACAGGGCCCAAGATCAAGGCTCAGTGGAGAAAAAGGCTCAGAGGAGGCTGACTCGGGTTCAGTCAGTAGATTCTTTGTCAACATCCTACTGGTTCTTCCTCCACAAAACCCAAGTGTCCACTGACAGAACAGCTGAAAGGGCCTGAGTGTTGTCCATTTGGGTACAGACATGGGAGAGGTGAGCAGGTTGCTAGGGAAATATATTTAAAAACAAAGTATTCTGCCAACCCAGAAAACTTCACAAAGGCGCAAGAGAAAGATGACCTGCTTCTTAGCAAGCCAGAACTTGGGGGCATCACAGGCAATCTACTGGGAGGCTGCTGACAGGGGGATCCCCACCTTTCACATGACCAGACAGAACTGTTACATGTGTGCTCCCACCATAAGCAGTGGCTCTTCCACAATCAAGAGTACTCGAGGGACCATTTGTCCTACATAGTTCATCCCAAATTCACCTGATATGGGGGTGACCCTCTTGTTTGCTATTGGCTTTATCCAGACAAAACTTTTCATGTCTTTATGACAGGATGTAGTTTTACACCTTGGAGTAAGCCACCTACCCAAGTTAACCTCCTGCTCCCAGGGACTAAGACGGGGCACCATCCCCTTTGATGTGCACGTTTCAAAGCAGCAGCCCCAGGTCCCTACTCAAGGTGTTCCTGGGTCCCAAGGTTGACAAAGGTCCTACCTAATATTCAAAAGGGTTTATATCACATATTGAGAGATAGAAAAATAGAGATAATATATAAAAAGAAATTATATCAAAGAGAGGATAAAATACTTACACAATTATAAGTTTTCTAAAATAAATGCTCTGAGAAAAATAGGAGGGATAAAAATCTCTTCCTATATTTTCAACCTGGAGAATTAAGTCTCTTATCTCTAACTTACTTCTGTCCTTACAGAGATTTGAATAATAGTGATAACAGTACACCACCACAAGAGGGACAGGAAGGAACCAAGCTTGCAGGGGGAGCCTTGCTGAGGAGACAAGTAAAGACACAAAACTCAGAACCAAGCAGGACCTTGCTCTGGTGGCACCCCCACCCTGGACACTCGTTATTGCAACAGGATTTTGAAACTTGTGAGGCACTGAGAGTCACCATAGCAACTGCAAATCTCAAATACACACCAAACTCAATTAATGCATATCTCGCACCAAAGCCCCAGCAAAGGAAAAGAGTGTCGATATCCAGACATGAAAACTATTTACCTGGATCACTATTGTCCTATACAGCATGTCTGGCTTTGAACAAAAGAAAAATTACAAGGCATTTGAAAATGCTAGAGTAAAATATGCTGCTTCCAAGCAACAAAGAAATCATGAAAAGCAGACTCAGCTGTGATACACATTTGGAGCTGCCTGACATGGAAATCTTGGAGGCAACCAGAGGAAAAGAAATCCAATATTTAGAAGAAAAATGGGTAAGGATTACTGTAGATTCCGCATCACAAACCCATAAGCGAGAAGAACTAAGTTGCATGTCTAACATACTGTAAGAATAAAAACTGTGAACCTCAGATTCTATGCCCATCAAAGGTCAAACATCACAGAGAAGTAAAGGAGAGAATTAATTTCCAGGAGATCTAGTCTATAAGAAATGTTAAAGGAAGGTTTTTAGGCTGAAATAATATATCATTCTGAAACTTGGATCTGCACAAGAAAATGAAGAACTCTGGAAATGGAATGAATAAAAGTAAAATTATATTTATGATTTTTCTTAGTTTGAAATGCCCTAAAAGATAACTCACCCAAGCCAAAAATTGTAGCAATGGCTCATGTGTTTATGGTGCATATAAAAGTAGAGGGTATGAGAAAATAATTCAAATAATGTAGGGAAGGAAATGAGAAATATTGATGTAAAATTCTGGCAATAAAGGGTAGACTGATTAATTCAAGATGTATGTTGTAAAACTAAGGGGATCTAATGAAAAAAGTAAATAAATAAAGAAGGTCATCAATGAGATAAAATGCATTCAAAACAAATACTTAACTGAAATAAGAAAAGACAGGGAAGGAGAAAAAAAGAAGAGATAGAGAAATAAACAATGGAAAGGAATGGTTTTAATGCAAAAACGTGAGAAATCACATTGCATGATAATGGGATAAACAATAAACAAGAAAACAGAAGAAATCAGATTGGACTAAAAGAGGACTTATGCTATTTCCAAGAAGCCAACTTTAAATGTGAAGAGATGGAATAAAAGTGAAAGCATGAAGCAAGATGTAAAATGCACACTAACCAAGTGAAAGCAGAGTAACTGTATTATCATCAGACAAAACAAGCATCAAAGCAAGAAGCAATATTGGAAACAATGTGGGAATTGCATGAGAAAGAAGGCAGTTCTCCAAGAACATGTAATAATCCTCAAATTGCATCTCCTAGCATCAGAGCTTCCAGACCTGAGGCAGAAAGTGAAGGAGCAGAAAGGAGAAATCCACACCTAATCTGAGGAACTCAGCAGTTTTGTTAGTTGTAAAAGTATCTTTTTGTCCTTTAGGATTGGTACAAAGATATTTCCAGTATCATCAATAAAGCAGATAATGAGAAGCAGTGTTGTTGGAGTTTTGTTTGTTTGTTGTTGGGTTTTTTGGTTTGTTTTTCTTCTTGGGGGAATGAGAATAGATAAAGAAAATGGGAATTTACCCTGAAGGATTGGAATGGAATTAGAATTGGAGATATCAGTATATACTCCAGTGTTATTGGTAATTTACCTAGATGATGATGATGGTGGATGGTAGATAGATGAATAGATAGATAGATAGATAGATAGATAGATAGATAGATAGATAGATAGATTGATTTAAAATATGTGCGCACACACAGAGATGCAGGGATCCTGTCTCTGCCCACTGAGCCAGCCTAGAATCAATGGCATCTTAGCCTAACCCCACAATCTTGGCACATAAAAGGAGTCAGAGTTCCTCAGGGAAATGCTTGATTCCAGAGAGAATAGGAAAAGTGAAAGATGAGATTTTAACATCTTGTTTTCACAGAACATAAGGCAATCTCAAGGAATTATGGGGACATACCAAAAAAGACCAAATACGGGGAAATAGCATAAAATAAATAAAAACAGTTAATGATTATCACATTGGATAAAATGAGAGTAGAATCACATAGAAATCCAGTGGTTCATACCTATGCAAGTTAAGTCATTTAAATAAATATGGAAGGACAATGGATTTGAAGTCTCATGAAAGTTTGAAGACAAACGGTATTTATATCATTTCCAATTATCTTTCCACAAATTAGTTATTAATAGAAGTGGGAAACCTGTTATATTTATACCACTTGAGCTAAGAAACTAATACTGGGACAAAAGGTCTTCGTGCTCCTCCTTATAGGATGCACTAAGAAGTACTCAACACCACCTTGGTGGTTTATTGCCAAACACACATCACCTCTGTCTACACCTCAGGAAATTTCAGTCAAATCTAAATTGTGGTACATTCTGTAAAACTGTTATCAGTACTTAAAAATATCACCATTAAAATGACAAAGACAATGTAGACTTAGGGCGTTTTCTAGATTAAAAGAGAACAATGGGACAAGACAGCAATCTGTGCCTGGAGGATGGAAGTAAAAAGGAGGGATGCAGCTCCCGAAGCTGTTACTGACACAGCTGAACATGAGTGTGAGCAGACAACTGTTGCACCAGTAAGTTTCCTTGTGTGGAGAGTGGCTCTTTGGTTAATTAAAATAATGCCCTTGTCCTAAGGAAACGGACACTGAAGAATTCCAGTGAAAAGGACAGGATGTTTCCAGTTTCTTCTCGCTTGGTTCAGAAATTGTGTGTGTGTGTCTGTGTGTGTGTGTCTGTGTGCACCTGCAGAGAAAGAGAAAGGGAAGGACAAAAGAGAAAAAGCAAACGTGGGCCTGAATCTTGCTTAAGGGTATAGAAATTGCTTATGCAATTGTTTAGCTTTTGATGAATTTAAAATTACATCAAAATAAAGTTACAAATACACTTTTAAAATGGAGTTGAACTAGCAGAAGACAGATGTAAACCCAAGCATCTGTAAGTCCGAGTCTGTACAGTTGCCATTTGTATCGTCCTTTGTCTTCCCCAGGCTAGTTGAAATACTGCAGAGAAGTTCAGTCTTGTGGAGTGTGAAGATAAATGAAAGGAGTGGGTGGCCTATTGGTTACCCTGAAGAATGAATGAGTGGCTCTAAGACAGACATCAAATCATAAAATGTAGGTTCTCTCCATGAAGCATTAAAGATACAGTCCCTACTTAATGATAAATAATATTCTTTGAGTTTATCTATTATGTATTCTTTTTAAAGGTATTTTTTCTAGCTTTCTTTTGATCTAAATTAGAATGAATACATTAATTTAACATGTTCTTTTCTGTAAAAGTAAGCTGCCATATTTATAGGCTTCTCTCCCAAAAAACAGCCATCTTCTCTGCTTGCCTGACATCCACATTAGTTGTTTATTCAGAAGAATCTGCATAGTGTCTCAAAGGAGTATTGACTTACACTATATTTTATGGAGCTACCTTGTGTCTCTTTGTTCTCTGAATTTCTTTCTGTTTATGATATGAAGTGAAATAAAACCCATTAAGTCAAGCATCTATAGGAAGTCAGGGCATCAGGGCATTCAGACCCAGCATGTGGTCTAAAGAGAAGGAGGGGGAAATGCATCCAGGTTTTCAGATCCATAGCAAGCCCCCCACCATCAGGGCCAACAGGGCTGTCAGAGGCTGGCACACCTAGCATTTAAAGGGAGATATTTAGAATGGATGAGGAATGAGGTCATGCTGTATAGCACAGGGAACGCTATCCAGTCTCATGGAATAGAACATGATGGGACATCATGTGAGAAAAAGAAGGTATATATATGTATGACTCAGTCACTGTACTGTACTGGAGAAATTGGCACAATATTGTAAATCAACTATACTTTAATAAAAAAAATAATAAAAGGAGATTTTTGCTTGAGCTCCTGATGTTCAGTAAAAGTACTGAAACCCAGAGGTGTCTTCCCCATGTGGAGTTCCAGCTTCTGTTAAAATGCATCTGTGGAGCTGGGGCATCTCAGACTTCATTTCAAGGATTCAAATGTGCTTGAATCTTCCTGCTTTTGCAGATAGAGATAGCAAATTTGAGATACCTGTTGGCTGTCAGAGATGTTCAAACACCAAGGGCCCAGCATGTGATAGGTGAGTTGGAAATGAAAGTTCTTGCCAG
The DNA here is from genome assembly GCA_004024745.2 of Catagonus wagneri. NCBI lineage: Eukaryota > Metazoa > Chordata > Mammalia > Artiodactyla > Tayassuidae > Catagonus > Catagonus wagneri. The sequence continues at coordinate 32,992,333 of PVHT020000521.1, read as the reverse complement.
AATTGCCCCTGAGAAACTAAATGCTTCAAGTGAACGTCTTGAAGGTCCTACCTATTTGAGGAGTGGAGAGAGTTAAGACTAAAGGAACTGGCTTAAGGTTACTAAGAACTAACTAATAAGTTAGACTTTTCTGAAAGCCAGCTGAGATGCATGAAGAAGTGGTGTGAGTAGAGGCCTATAGCTGGGCTGGGTCACTTTTGTAGAAATTGTTAAAATGCTAAATGCTCCCAAATGGAATCCAGTTGGGAATTGGCCTACGTGACCTCGGAAACAGACATTCTTTTCTGAATTTCTGAGCAATGTCAATCTTTCTAAGTGTCTGTATTTGTAATTAGAACTAAAGTAGATAAATTCAAGCCCAAAAAACTCCACACTCTTTATCTTGAATTAGTGAAATAAGTAACACAAAAGTGGGGTTTTCTTCATTAATCCATTAATCTACACATGTTCAAAAACAACCTTTTTTTCTTTAAGGCATAATGCTTTAAGACTGATCTTGTGTTTTAGACTTGTTTATCAACCAATTGACTGATGTAACATACATTTGTGGGGCTCATCTGTGTGTCCAGTGTTGTAAGTGGAGGGCATTGGGAATGCTAAGAAAAGGACAGCAGAGGCTGTGCCCTCCAGGAATTTACATGATTTGGGAAATTAGTCAAACAATTGTAATATGACTCTCTTAATGAGAGAAATTCCATTTGAGATTCTTTAGTTCAGTGAAAAAGCCATGGAAGAAAGTCTCTGCCGGTGCACTGGGTGGAAACATCACCCAGGCCTCCCTCCAAAGTAGATTGGTGGAAGGATTTCCCCTTGGGTGAGGAAAGTTTCTTTCTGATCATGAAGCTAATGTTTTTATTGGTCAAAGGCACTAACCTCCTTCTACCATGAATGAACTATCTCTCCACTGCTCTCTTTTCATTCTAACACTTTCTTTACTTGGCTTTCTGGAGACTGGATTCTACTGTGTTTTCCTCAAGGCATGCTGGTTTTATTTTGAATCTACTTTGGTAGATTTTTCCTTTTCCTTTCTCTTAATATTTACATTACTAAGAGTTTCCTCATCAGAGCTCTTTTGATATCAAAATCCTGGTGACCTCACACCGTTCTGTGGCATTAATTGCCTCCTGTGTGCTGAGAATCCAGCACTTGTAACTCCAACCCTGGCTCTTTTTCTGAGCTCAGATATCCAACCAGCACAATAGCTCTACTTGGTAACTGAGAGGTTAATATTACCTCTGTTTTCCTCCTTTGTGAATTGTCAAGGACACACAAAACACACTATTACCTAACTGAATTTTCTCTTAGAGCAAGTAGAATCTGACAAGCCAAACCCACACTAAATTCTTAGTTGACACATCAGCTGACACTTCCCAGCAATCAAATATGGGAACTAAACAAATGGTTGGAGGGGGGCTTATGGTTGAGAGAAGCTGGCATCCTTTCTAGAAGGTAACTGCCTCCCTGCTTCTAAGAGGCCCGTTTTCACTATCCTGTTCCAGCAAACCATTTCCATAACCAGGACCAAGGGTCATTTCAGTTTCTGCAAAAAGCAAGTATGGGTAGCATTCTTTCTTTCATTCATTCTCTCTCCCTCTCTCCCTTTCTCTCTCTCCATCCATCCTCAGTGAATTTTGCTTGTCACTTACTAAGAGTTTTAAAAATGTTCAGAAAAAAATTACACATACACATATACATGTATAACTCCACACATCTTATATCTATAATGAAGGATATGCGATAGAAAATATGCTTGATAAATTTAGTTTCCCAAGGAATTTACTTTAATTCTTAGTATAAATGAGAAAAGAAAAATTGTTTTAATTTTCTTCTTTCCGATTTTTCATTCTTTTGTAAGCTTATTTCTGCCAGGTGATTCTTCCTTTCTGATTAACAAAGTCAAAAAGTTATATTAACATCTGGGTCAACTAGAGAATTTTTCTTGTAACATTTTTACATTAAAAAAAAAAAACCCTCTCATGCTGGGCATCTCCTTTGTGGTTCAGAGGATTAAGAACCTGACATAGTGTCCTTGAGGATATAGGTTCGATCCTTGGTCTCCCTCCCTGGGTTAAGGATCACACATTGCCACAAGCTGCTGTGACTATGGCATAGGCCTGCACCTGCAGCTCCATTTCCACCTTTAGCCTAGGAATTTCTAAATGCCAAATATGGAAACTTCCAGGTGCGGCCATTAAAAAAAAATGTGCAAAAAGAGGGAAAAAAGATTTGAAGTCAATTCTTAGTACCCATTAGATTTTCTTATGGATACCTGTTCTACTTTTCCTTAAACACACCTATTTCAGGCAAGGTTAGTGATTTCAAATGGATTTTTTCGTCGAAGTTGCTAAGTGTAGAATTTTTTTTCAGAAACTGGGAATTTAGTTCTGCAGGCTTAAATGAAAAACACGTAATCTTTGTAGATTATCTTCTCTCATAGAAGGACAAAGAGATTCTCTTTAAATAAGAAAAATAAAAAGTACTTTTAAACGTTATTTTCTACAAAATGCATATTTAGGGCACCTTTTCAGTGTTTCAGCTGATCACATATAGTGCTCTAAAATAAGCCCTGACAAGCCTCAGTTGCCCACTGGAACAGGTGAGGAAGAACTTGCCATCCTGTGGACGTGGTCGTGATGATGTGGTTTGTTACTAGCACAGTGGAAATGGGACAGCAGTGGGAGGGAGACCTCAGAGAAGGAACTGGGTCATGTTCTGAGATGCTTAGATGCTGAAATCAGAGCCCCCTTAGTTCTAAGTAAGAGCTGCGGCCACTGCAGCTGAGCCTTGGAAGTTAATTTTGCCCTGTGCCTCATGTTTTTCATTTATCGAGTGTGTCTCATAAGAGACTGGGAGGTAAATCCGGCTCCTACTGTGGTGCCCAGATCATATCCAGAGCTCAAAGTGTGTGAGCAACAAAATGTGCAACCTATCCCCAGCCTGCGGTCAGAGGTGGGAGATGTAGGGCTGAGTAACAGAGACATGGCTCTGAGACTCCACTTTCCTTTGTTTTGAATGATGTGGTCAGTGTCATCAGATTTTTTAAATATTAGAAAAAGAATTTTTAAAAAGCCAGGCGAGATTTCTTTCATACAATATTGATTTCCTTATGTTTGAAGACATTCTTTATTTACATTTTTGACTTTCTACCAAATTATTTATATGTCTCTAATTTGACTTTTCGTTCCTTTAATGTGATTGAGTAAACATCCTCTAGAGTGACCCATCATGTTACACTTTTCTGCTTATTTTTGTTCTTTTCTCCTTCAAGGTAGTTTTGTGTGTGTTATAGGATCTAAAATAAGACCATACATTCCATACCTATTTAGACAAGTCCTATCACATTTTAAATTAATTCCTGCCACCCCTCCAATCTTTTGAGTGAAACAATGCACAGCCATCTGGAGACCAGAGGGGAAAGTTTGTAGTTAGGAAACGTACTATAAAAATTGCCATTGCACTAAATCCAGTGTAAAAACAAATAGAGATATTGAAGAAAATTCCTAGTTACTGTAGCAACAGGAATAGATAAATTTTTCTCTATTTATAGGTCATACATATTACAGTCAGCAGTACATATTATATTCCCATTTTTATATATCCAAATTAATAACACTTTCCAGCTAAAAATTTTCTCCTTCCCTGCTTCCATCATGCAGGAGAAAGTGAAACTAGTTTAAAAAATTAGAATTAAATGAGGCTTTAAATTATCAAAAAAAGAAGAGCAAGCGCAGAAAGAGCTTTCAGATATTCAGTTTTCACTAGAAAACTCAGCAAATATTCTACCCTAGTGTGCCTGCACAGTTCCTCAGGGCATGTACATAGTGGGTGCTCCCTCCCCCCACCCACAGCTCTCCTGCCCCATTCCCAGTACTTGGTACCAGGCACCCATGGCTGAGGTGATGACTTGGCAGCAAGCAGGGCCCTTGTGAACGTTTTTTAAGGAAATCCCTGAGCAGCAAGAGCACTTGAGAAGCCTCCATTTAAATCCAAGCTCTGTTGTGCGGGTCTGTTTTCTCAACTGCAAAATTAGATTAACAGCCAATTTGAACTCAAAATGTTGTGAAGTAGACTAAATGAGATAAATCGCTCAGCACCATGCATGGAATGCAGTAAGCACTCCATATAGATGGTGATTAATGTCCTTATTATTAAAATTTTTAAAAATCCTTTGCAGTTTCTCCAGGCCAAGTCAGTGCCTTACAACCAAAACATTCATTTCCAAGTTACTACAACAAAAATATCTTTACACTGCTTATTTATTCTCAAGTTGAGGCAACATTATGAGCCACATTCAGAGGCTGACAGAATGCTGGTGCAGGTGAAGTAGCAGATTTACTGTTCCTATTCTCACAGTAGGTGAGGGTGTGAGACCCTGCTGCACCTGCGTCAGGAGGTCCAGTGAGTGACCCTCATTCTTGTGGTAGCTGGACAAACTGGTGTGCATCACCTAAATTACATTGTACCTCAGGCTCAAAACACATCACAGCAGATTTAAAATGAGATCTCCATATCTTAGGAATATGTGGTTTTGATATATTTTAAAGGACATTTTCCGTACCTGCAGTTTACCAAAATTGGCCACTGTATTCAAATGCAGAGGAGCTACATAGGACAATCAATTATGATCAGAAAAGACTATTAAATTCTCAACTTCATTTAAAATAATATCTTCTGAAAATCGGTCTCACAAGAGTGTGGATTTTAATGGGTAGGAAAAATGTTATTGCCAAGTCTTCACGTATGGGGAGAAAAATGGCTGGATAAAATATAAATGTCATCTCAAGTGTATACCTGATGTTTTAAAATAGATCACGTTCTAGGTTAAGATTAAGGGAGACAGTGACTTCAGTGACTTCTACTCTGAGAGCCATTAGTTACAGACAGCTAGCACATTCTGACCACAGCCTATGGATTTTTGTCTAATTGATCTTTGAGTTCCAACCCAAAGGACAAATTTTTCATAAAATAAGGATAGATGCAGTCAAACTGTATTGTAATAAAAATATCCTTATTATTAAAATGAGTGGATAGAAACAAATATGTACTTGTTGTGGTACCGTAAGCATGCACTTCCTAAGCATTCATTTTACTTTGCAAAAGCACAGAACAAATTTTCACAACCTGGGAGGCAATGAAATTGAGAGGAAAGAGGTGGCATTAGATTGTTCTTTTCTTTTTCCATCGATGAGAAAGTTGAACAAGGTTGATGGGAAAGAAGTGAGTCCTCTACCAGGCATGTCACGGGGTCCTGCAGTTGTTGATATCAGTGAGATAAAAACACTTACACCAGCTGTAATACACTGGGATTTCAGAAACTCTGTTTTACTTATGAAATCACACTGTTGAAAGTATCAAGTTGAAACTCTCTACTCCAAAATTCTAATGTCTCTATAAATTGACTAACTTTTCCTTCTTCATACTTATTTTGAAAGATTCAAAATAACTATATATTCTTTGCTGGATCTCCCCCTAGAAAGAGGGATTTAAATTTCATCCCCTCAAGCAAGGTTGGCCTTAAGAGTCTTTGCCGCTTGACTGTGTCAGACAGAACCTTGTGGGCCTCCCAAGGCAGGGCATGTGACTCCTGTACCCCCTCCAGGGATGGAGACTTGCTCTTGCTCTGAGTAAGCTGACCCCCATGGAAGCTCAACTGTCCAGAAACCCTCAGATACGAGAAAGCACCAAGGGTTCATATGGAGAGCCCAGGTGCCAGGTAGGCACCACATTTAAGCAGCTTGAATGAGATTTCCTGGATACACAAAACTTGCACATATTTAATTTATCCTTTGATGAGTTTAGACATAAAACCATCACCCATCAAAGTAAAATACACATCTGTCACCTTCAAAGGTTTCCTTTTGCCTCTTGGTTTATTGTATTTGTTTTATTGTGTTGCTCTAAGAATACTAAAAATGAGATCTACCCCCTAACAGATTTTTAGTGGCTGGTACCCTGTTTTTAACTACAGGTGCTATGTTGTAGAGTAGAACTCCACAATTTCTTTATCTTGCGTACCTGAAACTTCATTGACACCTGTCAATCCTTCCCTCCCTGCCAACCACTACTGTACTTTCAGCTTCTATGAGTTTGACTCTTTTATATTCCTCATATAAATGAGATCATGCGGTATTTGTCTCGTGACTGGCCTATTGCACTTAGCATAACATCCCCCAGGTTCATCCACTTTGTCCCAAGTGGTAGAATTTCCTTCCCTTCCTGTTCAAGGCTAAATAATACTCTGTTGCATGTATAAAACACATTTTCTTTATCAATTCATCTGTGCATGGACATTTGTGTTGTTTCCACATCTTGGCTGCTGTGATTGATGATGCAGTGAGCATGGGATGTAGATGCCCCTCCAAGATCCAGGTTCCATTTCCTGTGGATCGGAACCCAGAAGTAGGGTCACTGGATCATATGTCAGCTCTGCTTTAACTTTCAGAGGAACCACCTTACTGTTTTCCATAGTAGCTATACCATTTTTAAAATTCTCACCAGTAGCATACAGACTAAATACCAGGGAAATGAAGACCAAAACCACAAATGGGAATATTTACTTATCTCACTATTCACTGAAATTATCTATTTATCAGCTATAATTTTTTTGTTTTATATACACATTACTATCTCTTCTTGTTCTTCTGTGGTCTAGACCCAGCAGTATAAAATTTAATGTTAACGACTCACTAAAATATTTAAAGGAAATTACGACTGGTTACTTACCAGGGAAAATTCACAATTTCTTTTCAGGTAATACTATAAAATTGTTGAAAGCCTATAAAATAAAAAACAACTCAAAACCCAAAATGTATTTCTGATCACAGTCAATTAGAATGTGTATGTCTTTAGGCTGCATCTTAGTTTTCTTAGATTAATTTGTTTTTTAAGAATTTAATTCCCCTTGTCTTTCTTGAATTCCTGTTTGCTATTTTCACACAGCTTATCTCAACGCATTAATTTCCTTTTCATGTTTGGCTGAGATATATTAAAGCAGTGACAGAGGCAGTGCACTACACTTGGGACACCATGGAGCTACTCTCTTTTTATGAATCTGTGTTTGCTGCACATGGTGGAACTCTTGTGTGGGGTCACTACTGGAAAACATATTTTGAAAAGGAGACGAGAGAAAGGTTTGATTCCGAAGGATTAAAACACTGAGTGACTTGTCAATTAAAAGTGTGCCGTTTGTTTATATGAATTGGGAATTGAATTTTTCTCCTCCACAGTATCTTAAAGATCAAAACTCTGACGTAAATGCATACATCAGCTATCAGAAACAGGGGTCTGTTTTATCACAAACTGAATACACTGTCAACTTAAGGAAGCCTTCGGTAATATTTTAGAATAAAATGTCGAAGTTTCCAAGAGAAAAACCAAAGCTCAGCACTTAGGTGTAGCAAGTTTGCCATCTACTGATCAGTAGAATGTCTTTTTGTTTTAATGTAAAAGGAAATAATGTGGATGTGGCTGCTGCATTTAAAATAGTGATATCAATTTTTTAAGGTGAAACCATTTAATAAGTAGCCTCCAGGTACACAGCCAGAGGCCGAGCCCTGGGGAGGAGCCAGGTGTGCAAGGCTATACCAGTCCCCAGCGTCATTTCCATCTGGCGGGGATTCACAAGATGCATTCGGAGCTCTCAGGAAAGAGAGATGCGCCTTGTCTTCCAAAGAGCCACGAACAGGTGTATGGTTTTGCCTTCCCGCCACTTCTTCTGGGTGTTCTGAAGCAGCTCCCTGCTCCCCAGCGACATATCTTACTCCCCCCTTAACTCAGATGCGGCTGAGCCTTAGCCTTCTTGAGGCCCCAGTCTTCAGGCCGCTGCCAGGGGCAGGTTGGGTAATTCCGTAGTGTAACTGTTTCCGAAGTGATGCAAAGATGAGGACGTTACACAGAAAAAAAAAAAAATCTTAGAAATAAAACACTCGGATGAGCCGAAACATAACAACGCTAGCGGGGCTGCTGACAAATAGGAGCCCGAGTGAGCCGAGCCAATGGGGTCCTGTGGTGGGACAGGGCGCACGTGGGGTCACTGGAGCGTCACTGCCAATCGCTTAAGGGAAATACTCTAGATGTTTCTCCTGCCTCTGAGTATGGACCTATGTAGTTCAACAAAGGAAAACAGTATCACTACTAATCAGAGTTTAATTTCTCACTGCTTAAGACAAAATCTGGTCATTAACCCCTCCAGTCACCCTCCCCCAGTCACACCTGGTCCTCATGCTGGATGGCCAGCCACCAGGGAAGGGACTATTCTCCCATTTCCTTTTTGCAAACTCGAGTCTGTGAGGATTAAGGTGATTGTCTGGGTCAGGAGAGATTTGTCAGGTCCTGATGAGGCCTATGCTTTGCTATGACATATTCCTGGGTGAATGCACACAGCCCTGTCTACACCAGACTGGATAGAGCACCAAATGTTAATCCTCACTAAGGATGTGCTGTGTGCAACTGGATTTATTTAACAACTTTCAAAAATTAGAGGTAAAATCATCTACCTCTGTGGAATTCATCATAGGATAAGCGGTTATTTTCATTTCAGAAGAAGAGCTTGTTTTCCAGAAGTAAAACTAAAGCAACTTTACATGTGTGGATCCTTCAGGGATCTCAGTTCTTTAGGGAAATAGAAGGCATTTTATTTTAGAATAAAATTCCAAATTAGCAGATGCCAGTTTGAAAAAAAAAAAGGTTAATTTTTCTTTGAGAGTGACTACATTTAATTTGCAAGTCTTATGATTATTCTAAAATCATTTCATTTCAAATCTTCCCTAGAAGAGAACAAATATTCAGAAAAAATACATGGCTCTAAGTTCTAGAAGGCTTTTCAGAAGTTATTATTTGTACTAAATGTCTATTGATAACTTTATTTTTTCCCACATTTTTCCATCTCTTGTCCAGTAAACTGTTTTTAAACCTTTACTTTGGAGCGTTGGACTGAAAAAACAGCAATGGAAAGCAGTCGTTCCCATAGAGTGGGGTTGGGGGTGGGTGTTTGTCAGAAGGGGCAGGGCACAGCATCAATTCTCAGACTCTAAATTCAGCCAGATTCTATTTTGTGTAGTCAGGTTTATTTTAACAAAGAGTGACAGGTTTGATGCTTTTAGATACATGTAGCAGATTCTGGAGTCAGAATCCTTGTTAAGGAACCTGATTCTACCAAAAACTATTGAACATGTGACCTTAAGCAATGTGTTTACATCTCTGTGCCTCAATGCTGCTATCTGGAAAGCAGAGAAAACAAGTGTCCCCACCCAATATGGCCAGAAACATGGGTAGATGATGACTGTAGGGGAAGTGCTGAGAACAGCAATTGATTTGTAATTTTAAAATCGTTTATTTTGAGGTCTCATTGCAATTATCTTTTCATCTTCTGAAATCTTAATTCCATGGGCATGAAATTATTTGATTATCCTAATTTTTAGGGATTTTTTGACTGGTTAAAATTGAGAACATGAGAGTATATATTTCACATGACATAGGATATGGGGGTAATATAGGTGAGTGAAAAATCAGGAGAGGGCAGAAGCCACCAGGCCAAGGCTGACCACTGGTTACTGTAAGCCCTGTTGAGTGAAAACCCAAGATGTGTACTAGGAAAAGTGCACAACCTTGAGATACTTGAAAACACTTTTCCAATCACTTCTAAGTCTTCAGTTTTCAAATATGAAAAAAAAAAAAATATTTAATGACACTGAATCTGTGGTCCTCAGAGCACTGGGCTGGGAAACAAGACTCATGCTAGGTCCCGGCTCTACCAGGAGAGCTGGCCTGATCCTTATAGTTCACCTACCTTCTCTGTAGCTCAGTTTTCTTACGTGGGAAACAAGGACTAATTTGATGGTGATGATGATGATGACAGCAGTGATGATGGTATTAGTGTTGATGATGACAGCAGTGGTGATGAGGGTGGTCATAAAGTTGGTGATGATGATGGTATTGGTGTTGATGACAGCAGTGGTGTTGGTGTTGATGATGGTGGTCACAATGATGTTGGTGTTGATGATGGCAGTGGTAATGAGGGTGGTCATAAAGTTGGTCATGGTGACGGTATTGGTGTTGATGATGGCAGTGGTGAAGAGGGTGGTCATAAAAGTGGTCATGATGATGATATTGGTGTTGATGATGGCAGTGATGATGAGAGTGGTGATGGTGGTAATGGTAGTGGTGATGGTGCTGATAATGAAGATGACGGATGAAGATGATGATGCAGATGATGGGTTCTGGTTGATTTGTAGGTCTTTCTGTATTCTGGATTTATGCCCTAAAGCGGTTGTATTTGCTTCAAGTATCTTCTGTTGCTTTTTCACGTCTTTAATGGTATCTGCTGATGAAGAGAAGCTACTGATTTTAATACTGTCCAATCGCTCTTTTCCTTTAGGACAAGGTACAGTATAATAGTGAGTAATCAAATCTGAGGCGTCTGTTGCTGGTGTAGAGAGTTTCAGACTACAACCATGGGCTGAGATTGCCTGGGATAAACTGTAGTCCGTTTCCTCCAAAGTCCTTGTAGAGAAAGGGAGTGGACAGTCCATCTGAGGGCTGGATGAGGCCCAGCAGGGTTGTGAAGCCAGAGCAGGGAGTGTGATACCCAAGCCTGAGAGCACAGGACAGAAAACATCCTCCAATGTGCAGAGACATCAGTTCATACCTCAGCTTTGCAAATTACTGTTACTGTGAATTGGGTATTTCATAACCCAAGTAGTTTCCATTTCCTCGAATAGAAAATACAGATGGAGTTCCCACTGTGGCTCAGTGGGTTAAGGATCCAGCATCACTGCAGCTGCAGTTGCAGCTCTGATTCAGTCCCTGGCCAGGGAATTTCCATATGCTGTGGTGTAGCCAAAAAAGAGGAAAAAAAAAAAGGAAAATACGAATGATGGAAATAAATAAATGCATTCATTTTACTTCATCAGGTTTCTTAGCACATTGTAAATAACCCCATCATGCACAGGGTAGATGGGTTGGAAATGTACAAAGCGGATGATGAAAACAAATTTAAAGTCCAAAAAGGAGTTCCCATTGGGGCTCAGTGGAAACCAATCTGACTAGTATCCCTGAGGATGCAGTTTTGATCTCTGGCCTCGCTCAGTGGGTTAAGGATCCAGTGTTGCCGTGAGTTGTGGTGTAAGCCATGGACTTGGCTCAGATCTGGTGTTGCTGTGGCTGTGGTGTAGGCCGGCAGCTGCAGCTCGGATTCGACCCCCAGCCTGGGCACTTCTGAATGCCACAGGTGCGCCCACCCCCACCCCCAAAAAAGGGAAGAATATAAAGGAACATAACAGAAATTGAAAAAATTTGATAGATTACCAGAGTATTTCTTCAGGTTAAAAGTCATTCCCTTGACCTCCTCAATTCTGGCAATACGACCTTCACCGTATAAGAGTGCTAATATATGTGAGGGCAGTAAACCCCACCAGAGACTGCAGGGTGGGGGACTGCTTACTTCACGTTACCTGCGAAACCAAGATGTGTGCAGACCTCCATCAACTTGCTTTGATGACTCAGAATTCTGTGCTGCTTTTATTTTATTTAAAAAAAATGGAAAGAAAATTAAAAACCCACTATTGCACACCTTTTAAGATCTAAAGATTGTCTTTCAAACCCATGTTTTAAAGTAAAAATAACTGAGTAAAAACAAGAAGTTTCAGTTATTTTCTGCTTCAACAGGACTTGAAACATAGGAGTAGAGAGGAAAAGTCAAGGTCAACCTGAGGTCATTTGTATCCCTAAAATGTGCGGCCAAGGCCTTTTCAGATATGCAGTCCTTCTGCATATCTGAGCATCGTAGCCATGATTTCAGTCTCTCTACAATCACTTTGAACCCACTGGCTGGCAGGTATTTGCTAGCTAATTGGTCATGGCAAATGGAATACATGCTGATAGCAATTCTTCAATTCCATGCTGCACTGGAAACTTTGGAGTGCAAACCTGTCACACAAGTTCACCTCTGCCTGTCCACAGCCTCCTCTCCCTATGGCCTTTTTCTCTTACCAAATTCAGTTTTCACAGTTTATTCCCTGACTTTATCAACCTTCATGTTTTTGCCTAAACTTCTGCTGTAGAAACTCGTCTTTTCATCTGTGCCTGTTTAAATGTCCCTCTCTAGCATCTCCTTCAAAATCTAGCCTTGCTATTTAATTTCACTATACCCCATCCACCACGCCAGGATCCAGTCCTATAGACAGTTCAGTAGCACTTGTCTGCAGGTTGAATTCCCTGGAAACAGGGGCAAGGTGAAGTGTGTTGTGCGTGCTGTTTATAAAGAATTTTCATGTGTGGAAAAGGGAGAACTAGAGAGAGAAAGCCATGGCCACCCCAGAAGGGAGCTTTGGAGGGAACAGTGCTTGTAAATGCTGCACCTGGCAGGGGTCCAGCCAGGCGACTCCAGTTAGAAACCACCTCTTAGCACCTGCTTTCTTGGACCACTTCTGATGTACCTGCCACAGAGCCACTCTGGGGATGCAGACAGGGAGATGGGCACGGGGCAGCTGATCAGTGTCCTGAGAGGAAGCAGGAGACAGTAAGACTGGGCAGAGCCAGAAGCTGAACACAAGCTGGAGAAAGACTCGGCTGAGCCAGGGGGCATCTCTGCAGACATCTCCCAAGGCTCCTGCACCCTGTTCAGCATCCTCACACGTGTAACCCTCCAGAGTTTAGTTCTTGAGGTCAGCAGCAACCTCTCATTTGTCTTTTTATCTCGAGAGAACAAGCGCCAAGCCTTGAAGGTGATAAGCCTCATGAGGGTCAGCTTTTGCTATGTGTTTAGTGTGTACTGTGAGGCTCTTGTGTCCTCCATCTCATTTAATCTTTGCACAGTTATCACAGTACCCACAGACAGGTGAGGGTCCCAAGGCTGCACATGGTTATGTCACTAATGACAGAGGGCAGGTTTTGAACTGAAATCTGGGAGTTCCTGTTGTGGCTCAGTGGTTAACAAATCTGACTAGAAACCGTGAGGATGCAGGTTCGATCCCTGGCCTCGCTCAGTGTGTTAAGGATCCAGCGCTGCCGTGAGCTGTGGTGTAGGTTGCAGATGGGGCTCGGATCCCATATTGCTGTGACTGTGGCTTAGGCCCATGGCTGCAATTCTGATTAGACCCCTAGCCTAGGAACCTCCATATGCCAGGAGTGCGGCCCAAGAAAAGACAAAAAAAAAAAAGGAATTGAAATCTGACCTTAAAGTGCATTTATAACTGTGCAGTGTCCTCCCTCTTTTACATGTAAGAACTCATTATACTTTCATTGTATGAATGACTGGAATATAGAAAAGATGCTATTTTATTTAAAATTGCTGGTGATCTAAAGCTAATATAGATGTAAATGTCCATAAATTATTTATTCTAATAATCTTGTCAATCTGAGATACTCCCCAATGCTTGTATGTACCTTAGAGCATCTTTAAATTGAGTGCAGGTGAAAACATTAGACATAGTGAACCTCTGAAAATGTGATAACAACTTATGTGCACAATGTCTGAAATCTTGGAAATCTGAACTATTTAAGTCAAATGTAATGAGCATTATGTTTAGAAGAAACCTTTTTCCTATGTAAAAGAGCATCTGATGAACACCAAGGGACAAATGCTTCATCCTCAGAGATACTTCACTTTGAATTATGCCAAGCGCCTCAAGTAAATAAGGAAAGAAGCTGACACATGGGACTGTAAATCCAGCAATAGCATATGTTTTTGTTATAGAGTAAAAATATGTGAAAGGAAAAGCAGGTATTTTCCCATGCTGCTCAGTTACTCCAACAAAATGTAAGTCACTCACATCCTTCAGAGAAATTGTTTAGCAAATACACAATTTCTAAGGCTGTGAGTGGCTGAAAGTACTTCTGAAAGTTGGAGTTTCATTACTGAAACCGCATTAGCAAGTTAAAATGAGATATGCCTATGTTTTGTTAAATTAAGATAACATCGCTTCATTAGACTTGATTTGAAGTGGTTTCATATAATCTCATCGTAGAAATTAAATTTTTCAAAAGTAGAGTTAATAATATGCTGAATTCCATACACTCATTTTTCAGATTAAATAGTTATCAACTCATGGTCAGTTTTCATCTGCAGCCCTACCCATTCCCCGCCCCCCCCCATAGATTAACTTTTAGAATAAATTTCAAACATTTTATAATTTCATCCATGTGAAATTCAGTAGCACATCTAAAATATTTTTAAATCTTTTAAAAGTAAATACAACACTGTTATTCCATATAAATATAGCAGTGAATTTTTAATACTATTGAGTATCCAGGCAATTTTCAAATATCCCTCATTGGATCATAAGTTTTGATGATTTACTTACAACTAGAGCAAAATGAGGTGTATGCATTGCAGTCCCTGACATTTCTCCTTTAACACATAGGCAGGTCTCTTCTCTCACTTTAACCTTGGAAAATCTCTCTCAGTCTAGGTTTTGAAGATCAGATTCCATTGGTGCTATCAAGCTTACTTCCCCATTCCAGTTATTTCCTTTAAAATGCTAGCTCAATCTAGAAACCTAAAAAGAGTCCAAGTTTCATTATTTTGCTAAGAATTCCTCCCAGGTGGTGTGTCTAAGGTCTTCAAAATACCTTATTGTCTTTTTGTTTAACTGGTCACTTATCACATCACCTAGTCCCTTATTCAAAGAGTGCTATGAAATAGTGATACTCTAATTCATAATTCCTTTTTTCAAAATAACTTAGCTGAATTTTTCTCTAGAGAAGCTTCTTATCTATAGGAATTTCAGATGTTTCACACATGGGTTGTTTTCACCAGTCCAGCGGCTGACTGTCTCCACGTTTTCACATGTACTCAACTTGAAGTACTCAGACAGAAAAGCATCTGGGAACATCTCATAAAGACAGGATTAGCAAAATAAATAATTTTTGGACACTTATCTATATTAGCTTAGACCATCATCGATCTTAAATAAAAATAGCATCTTTTCTATATCCCACTCATTCATACAGTAAATGATGCCCCGGCCCAAAGACAGGTTCATGCCTCAACCCCTGGAAAGTGTGACTATGACCTTATTGGAAATAGAGTCTTCGCAGACGTCTTCAAGTTAAGACTCTTGAGAGGATCGTCCTGGATTATCTGAGACTGTAGATGCAGACTGTAGATGCAGTGACAAGTGACTCTGTGAGGGACACAGAGGAAGTACAGAGGAAAAGAGGGGAAGGCCATTCCATGGAGACTGACAAGCCTGGGGTTGGGGGTGTGGCCATTGGTGGGGGAAAGTCTGGAGCTAGGAGAAGCTACAAGAAGAATGATCCTCTGCTCGAACCCTCAGCAGGAGCACAGCCCTGCCAACAGACACCTCGACTTCCAGCTTTAACCTCAGAATGGAGTGCATAAATGTATGTCCTTTTAAGCATACAGTTTGTAGCACATTGTCAGAGGATCTCTAAGAAATAAGCACCCCATCACTCAGTTGAAATGAGCTTCTGTGTATCTGGGAAAATCAAGATAAATGTTCAGTTTCTCTCTGTTTAATATTTTAGAAACAAAAATGATTGATTAGATCCAAGTATCGACCAGAAGTGATGAACTGGGGATTTCTTTTCTTCTCTTTTTTTGAGGATGAACTGAAACTTGTGGTTTAAACATATTTATTACGCCAGTCCTTTTTGCACAGGTCCCCCTGTGTTACCAAGAGCCCCACACAGTGCCTCCTAAACCCTTTGGACCAGGACCCTGTGAACTGCCACCACTTCCCTATTTTCTAGTCAAATGTTCTGAGCTCATCTTCTGCATTTCACTCCCCTGGTCCAGGAAAAGCTTTCTCCTCTAATATAGTTGGGAATTCAGTGAGTAATAAAATAATGTAGCCCATCTTATTGTAATTCCAGTAATAACTGTACTAATATCTGCTTTGTAAAGATAAAGCAAACTGCCCATTTTAAATACACAGATATCTTAAACCAAGTTATGTGCCCCAAATATATCCTCACCCCAAATTTATTCTCATCCTGTTCTTGAATTTACCTTTGTTACAGTGAGATAAATGAAATTCTCAGCTGTGGAAGAAGTTGACGCCACATATAAATTTGTAATAAAAATAAAAGTTGAAATTTGAATATATTTCAGTAGAGGTAATATAAAGATGATTGTGTTGTAAGTGTAATCACTATAATCAAAAGTATGAGGACCAATATCAGTCTCTGAAACTAGACAAACTAAAATAATGGGATTGAACTGGAGCTAAGATGGCAAAATAGCAGGATGTAAGGCTCATCTACTCCACAGATGCGTTGAAAATACACTATTTGAACAGAAAATTTGCAAAAAATTGACAAAAGATCTCAAGATTATGATAGAACAAGAAAAACATTACAAAACCAGATAGGGCATAAGAAAGAAGAAGAAGAAGAACAGGAGAAAAAGAAGCGAAAGGAAATGAGATGGGACCTGCTCTCCCAGGAGGGAGCTGGAAAGAGGAAACCTCCTACACCCCAGAAAGTTCCCCCACCAACAGTGAGACCGGCCAAAAATGGAGGAGGAACTCCAGACAAATGATCTGAAGCAGTTAAGAAGAGACAGTCCTCCACAAATGGTCAATGCTGTGGGCAATGGGCAACTGTAGGCGGGTGCCAGCAGGTACTGGAAACTGAAACTTTGGCTTTAGAGATAAGACCCAAAGAGGGAGCCAGGGCCAGCTACATGGGGAATAAACCATGGCCATGTGGAAACTGCCTGGAGAGATTAGAGTATAGGGCAACCACAGTGAAGAGCATCTAAGCAGAGGAAACCGAGTTGGGCTGAGACTAGACACCATTGTTAGGTTGTGCTAGAAGGAAGGGGCAGGATCTACCACTATAGCCTTGTTCCCTACACCCACTTTCTTGCTTAAGGCAGACACTGTCTGCCTCAGCTTAGGAACCACTTGGCTGTGGAAGCTACCTAGCAATGGCTGGGAAGCAGGCTCACACTTAGGGCTATGGACTTCTTGGAGGAGGTGGAGTAACTGTTGCCTGAGGGAATAACACAAGTTTCCCATTCCTGCCGTGTGGGGACTGGAGCTAGTGGAGCCCAAACTGTACCAGAAGAGCTGCTGGTGGTGGTAGCACTTATCTCCTAAAAGATCAGGGAAAACACAAGTGCTTTGGCTCCACCCAAAGAATCTGCAGGAGCTCTGACAGCAGAGCAGCACCAGAAAAGCTGCTGGTGGCAGTGTCCATATACTTCCTGCAAAAGCAACAACCTGCTTGAGCAGGGAGAACACAGGGAGTCTCAGTTCCACCCAGAGAGGCAGCACCCATTCCCATGAGAGGGCCACCAGTGCCTACTCCCTGCTGATCAGAGAAAACACAGGCACCTTGGGTCCTCCCAGAGCCTCTACAGAGGCTTGTATCAGCAAAGCAGTATCAGAAAAACTTCTGGAGGCAGTGCCCACTTCCTGCAAAAGCAGTGACCTGCTTGAGCAGGGAAAACACAAGCAAACACAGATGTCTCAGTTCCACCGAGAGAATCTTCAGAGGCTCATGCCACTGTGGCAGGGGCCATTCCCATAAGAGGGCTGCTGGTGCCTGCTCTCTGTTCATCAGGGAAAACATGGGTGCCTTGGTTCTGCTCAGGGAATCTACAGAAGCTTGCACCAGCAGAGCAGTTCCGGAAAAGCTGCTGGCAGCACTGCCCATTCCTATGAGGAGGCTGCTGGTACCCGCTCTCTGTCAGAGCTGTGGGCTGCCCAACTGGCAAAAAGCACAAGATACAGGACCCCTACCAGTGGCCCTGTGAAGGCTCACATCAGTGGCACTCTTTCCACACCAAGGAAGCCAGGAGAGGCCCATTAACCCACATCCCAGTCTGCAGGGCTACAAAGAGCACTCCTACCAGCAGCAAGGCAGGGAGAGGGACTGCCAGAAACACACATTCTGCAGCTACAGAGAGAGCCTATGGACAACAATTAGGGAGAAGCCTCCCATCCCTGAGGCTTTAGAGAGAGATTCCCTAGAGTGGCCAAGCAGGGAGAGTGCCAGCAGAATAGTGGGATCTGCACCTATATCTATGGAGAACAGCCCCTAGAGCCTACCCAGCAAAGAGGTGTACATGAACTACTACCACCCTTGAGAACTCCAGGACTGGGCACCTGCTACATTCCAACTGTCAAGGGGACGATAAACAGGAAGGTAAACACTATGAGATGTGAAAGAAGCAGCTTTCAGACAAGGAACAAGACAAAGACACACAAAAACTACCATATATGCTGTCTACAGGTTACCCACTTCAGATCTAAGGACATATACAGACTTAAAGTGAAAGGATGGAAGAAAATATTACATGCAAATGGAAATTATAGAAAAGCAGGAGTAGCAATACTCATATCAGACAAAATAGATTTTAAAATAAAGAAGGTCACAAGAGACAGAGAAGGACATTACATAATGATCAAAAGATAAATACAAGAAGAATAAGTAACAATTTTAAATATGTATTCACCCAAAATAGGAGCAGCACAATATATAAAGCAACTATTAATAGCCATAAAAGGGGAAATTAACAGTAACATAATAATAGTGGAGGGCTTTAACACCCCACTTACAGCAATGGATGGATCATCCAGACAGAAGATCAATGAGAAAACACAGGCCTTAAATGATACACTAGACTGAATAGACTTAACTGATATCTACAGAACTTTACACCCCAAAGCAGCAGAATATGCTTTCTTTTCAAGTGAACGTTGAACATTCTCCAGGATAGATCACATCTTGGGCCACAGATCAAGCCTTGACAAATTTTTAAAAATTGAAACTATTTCAAGCATTTTCCCTGATCACGATGCTGTGAGACTAGAAATAAACTACAAGTAAAAAATCAGCAAAAAACACAGACTCTTGGAAGCTAAACAGTATGATACTAAACAATCGATGGATCATTGAAGACTTCAAAGGGGAAATTAAAAGATATGTAGATACAAATGACAATAAAGATACAACAATCCAAAACCTATAGGACACAAAAAAGCAGTCCTTAAAGGGAAGTTTATAGCAATACAATCTTATCTCAGGAAAGAAGAAAAAAATGCAAATAAACAACCTAACCTTACACCTTAAACATCTAGAGAAGGAAGAACAGGCAAAGCCCAAAATTAGTAGAAGGAAATAAATCATAAAGATTAGAGCAGAAGTTAGTAACATAGAGACAAAGAAAATTGAGAAGATCAATGAAAGCAAAAGTTGATTCTTTGAAAAGATCAACAAAATTGATAAACTTTAGCCAAAAACTCATCCAGAAAAAAAGGGAGAGGGTTCAAATCAATACAAAAGAAATAAAAGAAAAAGAAATAAAAGGAATCCAAATTGGGAAAGAAGAAGTAAAACTATCACTATTTGCAGATGATATGATTCTATACCTAGAAAATCCTGTGAAACTAGAAATAAGATGAAAAATGAGAAGTTACTACTGACACTGTGGAAATACAAAGGCTCATGAGAGACTACTACGAGCAACTATATGTCAATAAAATGGGCAACATAGAAAAAATGGACAGATTCTTTCAAAGGTGCAAACTACCAAGACTGGACCAGGAAGAAATAGAAAATATGAATAGACCAATCACGAGTACTGAAAAATGTGATTAAAAAACTTTCAAGAAAATAAAAGTCCAGGATCTGATGGCTTCACAGCTGAGTTCTACCAAACATTCAGAGAAGATTTAACACCTCTTCTTCTGAAACTTTTCCAGAAAATTGAAGAGAAAGTGACACTCCCAAGCTCATTCTGTGAAGCCACCATTACCCCAATACCAAAACCAGACAAAGATAACATAAAAAAAGAAAATTATAGGGCAATATCACTCATGAACATAGATGCAAAAGTCCTCAGCAAAATATTATCAAACTGCATACAAATATACATTAAAAACATCATACCCATGACTGAGTAGGATTTATCCCAGGAATGCAAGGATTCTTCAATATCCACAAATCTATCACTACATCAACAAACTAAAAAATAAAAACCACATAACCATCTCATTAGATGCAGAAAAAGCTTTTGACAAAATTCAACACCCATTCCTGATTAAAAACTCTCCAGAGGGTGGGCATATAGGGAAACTACCTCAATATCATAAAAGTCGTTTATGCCATACCCACAGCTAACATCATTCTCAATGGTGAGAAACTGAAAGCATTTCCACTAAGGTCAGGAACAAGACAAGGATGTCCTCTTTCCCCAATGTTATTCAATATAGTCTTAGAAGTCCTAACCATGGCAATCAGAGAAGGAAAAGAAATAAAAGGAATCCAAATTGGGAAAGAAGAAGTAAAACTATCACTATTTGCAGATGATATGATTCTATACCTAGAAAATCCTGTGAAACTAGAAATAAAATACTAGAAAAAAAAAACAGCAAAAAACACAGACTCTTGGAAGCTAAACAGTATGATACTAAACAATCAATATGATTACTAAACAATGGATCTTGAGAAAATCCTAAAGACACTACCAGAAAACCATTAGAGCTCATCAATGAATTTGATAAAGTTGCAGAATATAAAATTAATACACGTAAATCAGTTGCATTTCTCTATACTAACAATGAAAGATCATAAAGAGAAATTATGGAAATAGTTGCATTTACCATCACATCAAAAAGAATAAAATACCTAGGAATAAACCTACCTAAAGAGACAAAAGACCTGTACTCTGAAAACTATAGGAAACTGATTAAAGAAATCAAAAAAGACACAAATAGATGGAAAAATATACCATGCTCTTGGATTGGAAGAATCAGTATAGGCAAAATGGCAATACTATCTAAGGTAACCTACAGATTCAATCCAATCCCTATCAAATTACCAATGAAATTCTTTACAGAACTAGAATAAAATATTTTAAAATTTGTATGGAAACGAAAGACCTCGAATTGCCAAAGCAATATCGAAAAAAAAAAAATAGAACTGGAGGAATCAGACTCCCTGACTTCAGACTCTATTACAAAGCTAACATCATCACCACCTTACACCAGACAGAATGGCCATCATCAAAAAGTCTACAAACAATAAGTGCTGGAGAGGGTGTGGAGAAAAAGGATACCTATTACACTGCTGGTGGGAATGCAAATTGGTGCAGCCACTGTGGAAAACAGTATGGAGATTCCTCAGAAAACTCAAAATAGAATTACAGGATTTAAATCAGCTACTTTCTGAACCTCTGGGCACCACTTCTTGGTTCTGGGCACCTGAAAATAACTGCCCTTTCGGAGATGCTTCCTTAGAAGTTCAGAATTAGAATTGAGAGCCTTAGTCGCTTTCTGGGAGGCCGGGCCAGTGAAAGAAAATTTAGGAAGTGTTGGAGGACAGGATTTTCCCATATAATCTAGGAAACCAGATAAAAGGTGGTCTTCAAAGTTACAAAACAATGAAATATGGAGAATTACAGAGATGAAGACAGAGAAATTACATGCCCAGTATAGATGGTATGCTTTCACTTTCTCCCAATTCCTAGATGCAGTTCTGCCCTTGGCTTTCACAGCACGGACATGTATCTTTGTGATATCTTTTTCTGTGTATGTCTTAAATTGACTTTATTTAGTAGGCTGCCAGGGGCCCAGCTGCAGACAGCTTCAGCCTCCTCCTCTCCCAGCATCTTCCCCTCACCTGCCCTCAGTGCCAACAGTGGAGAGCTCCTGTGCTTTGAAGGCAGAGACAGGGATAGGGAAGCCACAGTGGGATCTGAGAAAACAGGCTCATCCACCTTAACATGCTCAGAGGTACCAGACAGCTGGAAGGGGAGGAAAACGGATGCTGAGGAGCTCTGAGCGGGGGCAGGGATGCAACAAGAGAGAATGGAGAAGTGTTTAAACAGCTGCTGTGGGGAGGGAACAGACTTGAGGAGAAAGAAGATTCTCCGGAATATTCCACAGGTTGTTGAACCCAGGTCTGCAGGATGTGTGCAGGAGACACCAAGGAAACACCTGCCTCCAACAGCAGCCGGTTTGGGTTCATACTTCCACGTCCTTTGTTGGACAGAGAAGGAAGAGCGGACAGGAGGTGGGATCCTCGGGAAGATGGTCCTTTCCTCGGCCTGAGCTTGAGGTTGGGAGGTGACTTCCGGGGAAAACAGCCTCCCCTCCTCGCGGCCCACAGGTGCCTGAGGAGGAAGTGGTCTCAGACAACTCCCGGCTTTCCAAACAGAGCAGGTGCATTTGGAAAGATTGCTGAGGAAGAAGCAGAAAGCAGACAGTGCTGAATGCGCCGCTGCCCTTGGAGGGGAGCCAGGGCCCAAGGATGGGATCCTGAGGTGATGGGTGCCACCATCCTTTCCTGAGGTGATGCGCACTGCCGTACCTTCCTGAGGTGACATGTGCTACCATCCCTTCCTGAGGTGATGGACACCACCGTCCCTTCCTGAGGTGACATGTGCTGCTGTCCCTTCCTGAGGTGACAGACACCGTCCCTCTGCCTCAGTGCCTCTTCTCCACGGGCTTCTTCAGTCAGTCTCTCAGAAAAGTACTCTGCTCCACCGGAGCCTTTGGGTACCTGACTCCCCACGTGGTGGCTGCTCCCTGCGACCCCATGAAAGTTTGATTCCCCGTCAGCCCCGCGTGTCCTCTTTGGTTTGACTTAGTGTGTGGACACTGTGGTGCATGGTCACCTTTTCTGATGGGAACATATGAAAGGCAGCTAGGATGGCTCTGATGTTTCTGTTTAAGGAAACCTCATTCCACAAGTGAATTCATGCTTCTTTTAACGAAAATATGTTGAACTATTTCTGTCGGAAGGCACTTGCTCATAGATACATAAAAGTAAACGTGGCTGGTCTGACTTCAAGGAATTCACAGTCGTAAAGGACAGGCTAACGTGAGGATCCATTCTTCTCGGTGTCATAGTTAACCCCAAAGGGAGATGTGACAGCAGGCTGTGAACAGGAAGCCAGAGTGACAGTCATTTCAGGACGTAGACATAAGAACAGCCCAAACCTGAGAAATGGTGCGCCTCTCCTTGTTCCTAAGTTAGGGAATATTTTCCCCAGAGAGGACTTTGTTGTCATCACGTAGTAATACAAACGTTTAGACGCTAATACTCCACACTGAAAAATCCACATCAAGGTAAAGAAGGCGTAATCGGTTTCATGATTAATTTCTTTTTTCTCCATGGCAAAACTAACAATAACAACAAAAAGAATTAGAACCTGAACCAAAGAATAAAACCAGAGAAGTGTGAAATGGAAATTAGGAACCAAAACTACACAATTTCCCTCTCTTTCCTAGCCCTTTGGATTAGCATTCTTAAACACCAAGAGAAGTGTTAAGATTATAGGAGGAAACAATCTTCTTCTCCCCTTGTTCTAGGCTTTCTGCTGGGGCCCCTGGAATAAAAGACAGATTCACGAAAGGAAAACAGACAGAAGTTTATTAACATGTACGTCTCATAGGTACATGGCAGAAACTCAGGGAAGAGTGACCTAAAGAGATGGGTTAGCATTGGGACTTAAATAACATCTTTAGCTAAAACAAAGGAAGAAGGTTCTGGGGGAGGCTGGTTCTGGGGTGAGCAGAGAAAAGCGTAGTAAAGGAGGATGAGGCTTGTATGCAGATTTAAGCTATGATCAGAGCCTTGTGATTTAGTTATGGTCTCTTCCTGTTGCCCAGCACGAGACACCTTTACAAGTGGTCTTTCCTTTATGAGGGTAAATTTCCCTTAGTAAAGGGTTCTATGGTTTCCAGAGCTTCTCCTGTGTCTGCTCTTTCTCAGAGTAACCTTATACAGAGAGGCATAGTTCCTGTGGCATA
This sequence comes from Catagonus wagneri, assembly GCA_004024745.2. Classification (NCBI taxonomy): domain Eukaryota; kingdom Metazoa; phylum Chordata; class Mammalia; order Artiodactyla; family Tayassuidae; genus Catagonus; species Catagonus wagneri. The sequence continues at coordinate 32,968,607 of PVHT020000521.1, read as the reverse complement.
TTCTGATTTCGTGCAACAGAGAACAGTAAAGCACACCACCTAAATGTTATTTGCTATTTGCTGAACATCCTTGTAAGTGTTTCACCTAAAAAGTCATTGTCACCACAGCATCTGACATTAGCCGTGCTATTACTCATACATTATAGAGGAGAAGACAGAGACCCAGGAAAGACTGTGCCCCAGATCACAGAGTGTGCCTCTGCTTTCTGCAAGAGGCCATTCAGCACCGATGTTTTCTCATGGAGCTTCAGTAAACAGAAAATAAAGGGGTCATAGCATTGCTAAGTATATCCGTTCAGCATTAACTAGGTACTCTGTGTCTTGTTTTCTCCCAGATTCGCAGCAGAGAACAAATGAATACTGTAGTCTTCTTCTTGACGGAATTAATGCCTATTATTAAAGAATTATCATAAATATTTATCTTTCTAAAATGCAATGCATTATTTTGTTTCACTAGACTTGGGAGTCTAAGCAAAGACAGTGTGTCCATCACCTGATAGATAAGCTTAAAATGCACAATTAAATAGGAAGAAACACTGGAAAATCTGTTGAAGTCAGGTCTAGTTTGTCAGTCACACTGTTTAAAAGGGAGAAAGTAATATTGGTCACATATTGCTAGGGCTCAGACTCCCTGCAGCTTTACTCGTGTGGAACATAGTTTCAGATTAGAATATAAACTCATGAAAGTTCCCCAAATAGAAAATTGTAAGTGAGCATTCAGGGTTACCTGCCAGCCCCAGTGGAGGACCAGGAGAGGAAGTCGGGGAGAAAGGGGATAAGGATTCCAGCACTCAGCATAAGGACCTGGTGCCTTTACCTAGTGCTAATCCTAAATCACTGGGGAATGCAAGACCTGACCCCTAGTGACAGGGCAGCAACCCCTTAGTCATGGTATTCTAAATTCCTGCTTCTCAAACCCTGCTTCTGGACCCATCAATGGGTGTTGAAAGCATTCAGGATAGTGTCTTGTGATCATCATTTGTTATGTTTATGTGACATAGACTAGAATAGATCAGAATGCAGAGGACTTAAGGTAGCAAAGCTTGCTCTTGGTTTGGATTATTTTTCAAGTATATAAACTCATACATTTGTGTTCAAGCTTATATGATTATGCTTATAATTTATATACTTATATACACATACATATGCACATGTATATCTAGGTACTGGGGTCACAATTAAAAATATATTTCATACTGAGGTGATCAAGGTTAAAAATAATCAGCTTGGGATTTTCTTTCAGATGCTAAAGATACAGAACATGGTAAGCACAGATAATATTCAGGTAATATTCTGAACGCTTCAGGGTGAATTGTATGTAAGTGGTTTTCTGTACACTGGATTACTAGCGCTTTGTAGTAAAATAAACAGAGAACTGATATTCATCAAAAAAGACGCCAGACACAAAAGAAACATACTAGATGATTCGACTTATAAGAAACTCTAGAAAAAAGCAAAGATAATGTATAGTATCAGAAAACAGATCTGTGAAGGTCACAATGGAAACTTGCTGTTTCTATTTTCCGTGGTGGTCTGAGTAGATTTGTATGTTAAAATCTCATCCCAATCTACATTTAATGTGAGAGCCTTTCATTGTAAAATACACTCAATGTGGTTAATAAAAAAGATTACTGCCCTAAGTTTTGACACATAAATGCACAAACAGTCAGTTAACTAGAAGTATCTTTTTTTTTCTTTTTAAGGAACTCGTTGAGACCAAAAAACTGAAACCTTTTGAGTGTGATTTTTTTAATGTTATTTTGAAAGTTACAAGCTAATCAGACCCAATTCTCTCTGCTGGTTAAAAGTCGCCTTTATGATGCTCATTCTGACTGTCACTCACTGTGAATGATCTGTTTACAGAAACTTGCGGGGCAGCCCTCAGGCCCCCTCCTGCACCTACCTGCTTGTTAGGAAGGAGCTCCTCCCCAGGTGGTGTTGGAGGGTCCTCCTCCAGGCAAAATAGTCCAGTTTATCAGCAAGCACAGATATTGGGATCTTACCTGCAGATTTTTTCTTACCTGACTTCCATGGACACGTGTATCTGTTTGGATTTGTTGATACTGTTTTGGCTCATTTACTGTATGGATTTCTCTCTGCTCTCTGCTCACCCTGGAAGAAGTCACTGATGCTTATTGATTTAGCTAATCACATAAATAAACTTCTGTGGACACCTCCAGGAGCTGCCATAAACATTTACACTCTTTCCCCACGAGCACCGTGCCGCTCCCTGCTCTCCCTGGGCCCTTTTCTGGGACCAGCTGCCACTCCCCCCACTCACTCTCCTAGTCCTGCCTCCTTCCTCCACCAACTCCACTTCCTTGATTGACTCCAGGAGGGAACACAGCTGCTTGACCTTCTTTGCAGGATGAGTGCATTTTAGTGTTCAGGGTCCACTTCTACTTTTTCTGTTCTCCAAGAACACAAGTGACATGCAAGAATGATGGAAAACAGGAATCATGTAGTGGTCACTGCGCATTTGACAACAGGAGGGCCTGTTTGTGCAGATGGATGGATGGATACTTTCTTTTGAAATAGATGCTGTAATTTCCTATTGCATGAACTTAGTATATATTCAATCATGTCTCATGCTAATAAAATTATTGCTTTTTATGGCAGTAGTATTAAATACATAAACATGTCATTAAATTCCTCAAATATTAAAGTGGATTGTGCCTGAAAGTTATTGTGCTACTTGAAAACCTTTGAGTGAATGGTCCTCAGATAGATAACAATCTGTCTTACCCCAGACGTCTGGTGCTTCCGCTCTTTAGTTCTGAGAAATCTTCACATTAGTTATCAACCAGGGGTAAAGTGTATATCCTGTAGGATTTGAACAGAGCAAAGCTCCGGTGAGTCTTTCCATGGTTCTGTTTAGTTTCTTTAACGAACACATATGGGCCACATAGCATACACCATCTGTCAGGTCCTATTAAGTTATGGAAATTAACTTAATAGATGTCTCCAAACAAGCCTATGAGGCACGCACTATCCTTAGTCTCGTTTTACAGATGGGACCGCTGAGGTGTGGCTAGGTGAGGAATGCACAGCTCGGCAGAACCAGCACTAAAGCTGGTGGGACCAGCACTAAAGTTGGCCCCCTGGCAGAGACCCAGCAGTCCTCCCAGGGTCAGGCCTGAGCCTTACACTACGTGGCCTGGTCACCACCCATCCGCAAGGTGCCCACACCACAGACTGACTGCGTCTGATTAGGCAGGTGCCCCCCATCACCCAACAAATGCAGGGTGAGCCTTGAGGCCCCTGCTTTCCTCACTGTAAGGCACAGGTGGTTACGGCACCTGCTCCCAGCTCCCGTTCCACGTGGCCGTGGGACACACACTGACCTGTCCACCGTGTGTTCCTTGGCCATCCTTTTAGCCAGAGGTGAACGTTCCTGGAGCTGGAGAATGGCAGTGCCCTCAAACTGGCTCAGGGCTCAGAGGAGCCCTAGCCCCATCAACGCCTGCTCCACAGGAAGGCCTCTGGAGGTGCCCAGAAACTGCTGGCCCTGAAGCTGCTAGTTTTCCAGTTTATTTTATTTTATTTTATTTTATTTTATTTTATTTTATTTTAATTTTTGCTCTTTTTAGGGCTGCACCCACAGTAAATGGAATTTCCCAGGCTAGGGATCAAATCCAAGCTGTAGCTGCTGGCCTGTCACACCCACAGCAACACAGGATCTGAGCCGCATCTGCGACCTACACCATAGCTTATGGCAACGCCGGATCTTTAACCCACTGAGCAAGGCCAGGGATCGAAACTGCAACCTTGTGGTTCCTAGTCAGATTCTTTAACCACTGCACCACAACGGGAACTCCTCCAGTTTATTTTTAAATGATACTAACGGTAAAACTTGAACTTACTATTTTGTATGCAGTGTTATTTCCAACAAGTTGCAGCACAGTTTTCCTACATTTTGCTATTTCTTTCATGTAATATGTCCCATCTGTCAGGCATAAGTCTTCTGAAATTAAACATGTCTGCTCCCTTGCAACTTTCTCCATCTCGTCTCCTGGGTGGCAGTCTCCCTGCCCTGCACCTCTGTCAGATCCTCACACTCGCTCATCCAGGGACACCAACCGGCCTCAGGGCTGTGTTCCCAATGCACCTTTCCTCTCACTCCCTAAGCTGGGGATCCTGGTGGTTCTCCTGAGTCAGGAATTTTCAACATTTATATTCTAAATACATATGTTCTTCATAATTATCTATTCACGAAAAATTTAGAATTTTATAACCAAATGTGCTTGTCATTATCAAAACCATTTTTGTATAAAGGGCCAGAAATTAAATAATTTAGGTTTTACAGTTGCGTATTATTTCAATTGCATGTCATATCAGTTTAAAAATATGTAAAAAAAATACCTTAGCTGAAGGACCGACAGTAGAGCAGCAGCGTATGGGTGAGAGTTGGCCTGTTGGATATATGCCCAGCCCTGATCTGAAGCAGCATTTAAAATTGATATGAAGAGACGGCGGCAAGATGGC
>PVHT020000521.1:32782932-32960801 GCA_004024745.2 Catagonus wagneri | reverse complement strand
AAGGATAGACCACATACTGGGGCATAGAGCTAACCTCAACAAATTTAAGAATATAGAAATTATCTCAAGTATCTTCTCTGACCACAAGGGCGTGAAACTAGAAATCAACCACAGGAAAGGAAATGAGAGAAAACATACTACATGGAGACTAAACAACATGCTTCTAAAAAACGAATGGGTTAATGAGGAAATCAAGAAAAAAATACAAAAATGCCTTGAAACAAATGAGAATGAAGACACAACAACCCCAAATCTATGGGATGCCGCAAAAGCACTTCTTAGAGGGAAGTTCATAGAGTTGCAGGTCTTCCTCAAAAAAGAAGAAAAATCTCAAATCGATAACCTAACCCATCACCTAAATGAATTAGAAAAAGAAGAACAAAAACACCCTAAAGTCAGCAGAAGGAAGGAAATCATTAAGGTCAGAGAGGAAATCAATAAGATAGAGATTCAAAAAACAATAGAAGAAATTAGTAAGTCCAAGAGCTGGTTCTTTGAAAAGGTAAACAAGATTGACAAACCTCTGGCAAAACTCATCAAGAAGAGGAGAGAAAAAACCCAAATAAACAAAAGAAGAAATAAAACTGATATGAAGTTCCCAGGGGACAAGTGATCTGGATAACATTATGAGGATTGATTCTAGATTCTGAACCTTCATAAACCCCTCTCTAAAATTATTCCGCCAGAGACCCGGCATAGGCTGGCCCTTGCCCACACTTATTACATTTCCAGAGAGTTTCTGTTCACTCTTTTGGCTGGGGTACAGCTGAGTGTTCTCCAGTGTTTTTCTTGTTCTGGGTACAGACGTATGCAGCTTCCCTTGATGTTGGCTGGGGTTATATGAGGGGGTTTTGAGCAAAGCGATGAAGGCAGAATTGACAGAAGCATCTTTTAGAACTTTGGCTTTGTAGAAGACAGAAAATGCTTCCTTTTGTTTCTCTCAAACTTTTTTTTGCCACTTTAGAGGCAAAATGTTTGAGATCCCAGTGGCAAGAGCCAAGATGTCTCAGCACCGCATGGGAACAGTTGCTTCGGGGCTGTCTTACCTGCATCAAACTTGGGATGAGACAGACATTATTTACATCATCACCCCTTGGGCTTCAGGGATGTTATTACTGCACCACTGGCTAACCTATCACCCATAAACCCATTATGAATCCCAGAGCATGGTAATGGAACTCAGTTCATCTATCCTTGAAAAATGCCTCTTCTTCCAGCTCAGTAAAATTTATCACGTTGAACATTCTGTCTGACATGTCCAGGCCAGTACTAGCCATGTACCCAACCACCTAATAATACTGCTGTCAACTCAACAACTCCATTTATCAAACTATGTAGTCCTGATCAAGGCATAAATACTACTTATCTTTCCATGAAACCACAAACAGTCCAGGCACCCACATCTTTCTATTAATGAAAAACAAAATAATTTCCAATTTCTAATTTCAGCAATAGCTAGATTAAGAAATAAGGAAACCCTGGTACTCCAAAACCTAGAAATACAGGGGGGAAACAACTTGAGAAAACATATATATAACTGAAGCAAAAGAGAGAAACCGCTCAGTGTTTTTTATGAAAAGGGAATTTAAAACAAGAATAGTAAAATTTCCAGGTGATTATAGACTTCCCAGGAGGATATTGATGTGAACAAAAGCCAAAAGTGTAAGGATCTTAAGTTGTGAGAACACTTAAAATCAGCAAACACAGAATGAATGAGAGGTAGTATAAATGAAATATCAACAAAATGAAACACATTCTATTCAAGCAAGAAATAAGTATAAACGGGCACCGAGACACGTTAAAATTCAATGACACTCAAATCTTGGGGCTGGGAGAAGGAGTTATATAGTATCCAGAGAAAAAGATAGGTTATATAACAAATAAATTAAATTTTCAGAAGTTTCACATAAACAATAGAGGAAAGAACACAATGTAAGTAATCTTCAGTATGCCAATGGTATGATATAATTACCACCTCTAAGTCATTCCTCATTATTCTGAAACTAAAAAAACAAATATTTTTGATAATACTGAGAGCATATAAATTTAGAATGAACTGAAAGGACAATTCAAGAATAAAGTTCAGGATTTCCCGCCATGGCACAATGGGTTAGGAATCCAACTGCAGTAGCGCTGGTGACTGTGGAGGTGCCGGGTCATTCCCTGGCCCAGTAAAGTGGGTTCAAGGATCTTGTGTTGCAGCAGCTGTGGCACAAGTCACAGCTGTGCCTTGTATTCAGTCCCTGGCCTGGCATCTTCTTTATGTGGCCATAAAATTAAAAAAACAAAAAAGAATAAAGTTCAGTAAGAAAACGTTGCCTGGTAAGGGCAAAATGATTTTTAAGTTAATAATTCATGAATAAACTCATGAAATATTAGAAAATGTAAGTAATTATTCACAGTTTAAACACAAATTTAGAGAAAATTATAAATTAAAGATAAGGATACAAATTTTATAAAGAGCAATAATGTAAATGCACTTTATGGGGAACTATGATGGTGAGACTTACATATTTCTAAGATCCAAATACTGTTCTGGAGATTCTGGAGAGGCATGGAGAGAAGCCAGTTCACCCTGTTGATATTCAGGACCCAAGTGAACATTCAGTGATAGCTGAGCCAACCTTCCTACTGAGAGAATTATTTTGGAGAGCATATTCTTTTAATTTATTTGAAAACAACTGTGGCTTTACTCAGATAATAGAAAAATTGAAAGCTATTATAACTATATTTAGTATTATGAAAGACATAGAAGAAATGGTGGAAGAAATATGTAAGAAGGGCTTTCCCAGTGAATGTCTGTGGGGTCAGGCTCAGGAAGCACAAAGAGCTTTCAGCATCGGGGGCCACTTTTCCCTTCGAAATATCAACACAGAACGTTCCATGTATCTTTTTGAATAGTAGTTTTGTCCAGATACATGCCCAGAAGTGGGATTGCTGGATCATATGATAGTTCTGCATTTAGTTTTTCTGAGGAACCTCCATACTGTTTTTCAGGGAGCTGCGTCCAGTCCCTTGGGATATACCATGATGGAAGATAGTATGAGAAAAAGAATGTACATATAAGTATGCCGGGGTCACTATGCTGTACAGCAGAAATTGACTCAACACTGTAAATTAACTATAATAAAAATAAAATTAAAGAAAAAAATGTTCCATTAGAGTGGCTGAGAGGATGTGCAGGGTTTTTGCCAGACTCATGGAATTGAGTTTGGAATCTGCTCAGAGGTGACTCTTACTTTTTGTTTGGATCCCACAGGGCACATCCCCACAGTAGGGTGTATTGGCTATATACCCCAGCAGGGATGAAGCCCAGACTGCAAGAATTGTAATTCCATGTTTCCTCACAGTATTTAGGTATCATTTGTACAATCCCTGATATTCGTGGCAGAAAGAAAAGTACATCTTCTCCAGAGACTGTTGAATCTGTGAATCCCTTTCATCAAATTAGAGAAGTTGTTGGCTATTATTTTCTTCCAAAGACTATTCTGACCCACTTTCTTCTGCTGCTTGGTAATTCCAACTGCATGTATCTAGAACCACTTCATATAAACTAGTAGGTCCCCAATGTTACATGTATGTATATATATTTCAATCTTCACTTTTTTCTCTATTCCTCACACTGGAGAATTTCTATTTACCTGTTTGATCTGTCTTGAAGTTTATCACTCTTTTCTATGTTATCTCCCTTTGGCTGCTAAATTTACCTATTATATTTTTTTCAAAGATTCAAATACTACACATTTTCAGTTCTGCTACTCTGATGAGATTTCCTGTGTGTTTATTGAAAGTATATTGTTTTACTTCATTGAGTGTAAATATTGTTTCTTTCATACCTGTTTCAACATCTGGATTATTTGAGGGAAAGTTATGAAATTGGTGGTTGGGGCAATAGTTTCAGTCTCATGATGTTTGGTGAGGATAGTTCTGCTAAAACATGCACCTACAGAAATAAAAGAAAGCATCTGTTGCATTTCATATGGAACCTGGCTGGTATCTACACTTATTTCAGGAAGAGAGACATTTGCTAGGTGACATATTTGTTGTATGGAACTCAATTATTGCTCCTCTACAGAATGTAGTGATTTAAGAACTTTCTCTGCCAATAGGGTTTAGGTGAGGAGATGAGAGGAGACAGTGCCAGTTTGACAGTATAATCACTGAAGACTGGTCCCTGGTCAACACTTCTAAAAAACCATCTTCCTGAAGAGAGATGCCAAGAATATTAACTTCAGTATAGCCACAGTCATAACAGGTCCAGGAACTGTAAGAACTATAGTAACTGCGGTTACTGTAATTCTAAAAGTTTTATGTTTTATTAAAGACTTCATTCTTATTATTTTTCTGTCAGAATTTCATATATATATATATATTTGTATGTATATATATATGTATGTGTGTGTGTGTATATATGTGTGTGTGTATATATATGTAGTATGTGTGTGTAATAGACCTTTTGAGAAACATAAATCAACCTGGAGAAAGCCTGTATTATCATCATATAATCATTGCTCTCGTTTTTGACAGCGCTTTTGAAATATCAATTAAATGTTAAAAAATATTGATGTTTACCCCTGGTATAATGACATTTGTTAATCCTTTTATTAAAAACACCCGCCTTTTCTTTTACTTGAACCAGTGATCATTGTGAATTCTGGACTGATACTTAGCATTTCTTTTATTGGAAACTAACAGGCATTAAAAACTTGCCAAGGGGAATTTTTTTTAATGCAGTTGAAATTTTAAAACTGAAGATGACAGTATTTTAAATATTGACATCAAATCAGTTTCAGAGACACTATGTTCATCGGAATCATGAGCATTAAGCCTCTGAAGGGGATAAAGCCCCTCTGAGAAGAACGATGATAGTACTTTGGGGGGTGATGAGTAAACTGAGCGAGGACCTCGGACATTATGTGAGCATCGCTCTCGGTCCCCCCCCAACCCAGTACCACACAGTAGTCTCATGTGCACTTGCCCCTTCCAACATTAACCAGTTATCCCTTTGTGTAATTTCATGTCAGTATGGTACATGTGTCATTAAGAAAATCTAGAAAACCCTAGAAACATTTGCTAATTTCTTTTGAATAAATTTTTGAATTTTGAATAAATTTCTATTATTTATAGAAGTATAAAGAATCTTATAGTAGAGATAAAATTACTTTAAAAAGAGAAGATATAAAAGGAAATTAAATATAGATGAAAAAATAGACAAAGCAAGAAAGATTATAGATTTTAACACAAAAATAGCAGTCATAACATTAAATCTAAACTCTTCAAAAACTGTAATTAAAAGGCAGGGCTGGAGTTCCCATCGTGGCTCAGTGGAAACGAATCTGACTGGCATCCATGAGGACACAGTTTTTCGATCTCTGGCCTCGCTCAGTAGGTTAAAGATCTGCTGTTGCCACGAGCTGTGGTAGACGCTGCAGAAGAGGCTCAGATCTGGCATTGCTGTGGCTGTGGTGTAGGCCAGCGGCTACAGATCTGATTTGACCCCTAGCCTGGAAACTTCCATGTGCCATGGTTGCGGCCCTAAAAAAAGACAAAGAAAAAAGCAACAACAAAAAAACGCAGAGCTAATCACACTGGATAGAAAAGAATACTAAACTATATAGCATTTATGAGAAAATTATTATAAAAACATACTTAAATTTAAAATAAATGTAAAGGATAGAAAATAATTCACCAGGCAACAATTATCCAAAACAAATCTATACTGCTTATAGCAATCAAATATAATTAATAACAGCTAATATTGTGCAAGATAAAGCAAAAACTAAAATAAGGGAAAGGCAAAATAAAGACATTCTGATTCTCTCCAAAGCTGTTAACAGTCATGTCTTAGTAATTGATAGAATTGTTAAATAGAAATTCGGTATAAGGATTAAAAATTCTGATATTATTAAATTTTAATAACAGGTTGTTAATTAACATTTAATAGCATTAAATAGCATGGCTCACTTAATATTCAATGAACACTCTATTCAACAACTAAAGATTAATGTGTCAAAAAATGGAAATCTTACAAAGAATATGCTCAGATAATAATAGAATTAAGCTAGAAATTAATAAGTGAAAGATACCTGCAAACTCCCTAGTAAAAATATGTAATATTCTCCCAACCTTGGGAAATTAAGCAAACTAATTTATTTCCAAGGGGAATAAGAAATATTTTAAACTACATGAAAAGGCAACATACAACATTTGATGGAATGCTGTTAAAGCAATCAGTGGAGGAAAAATTATAGCATTAAATGCTTACTGTTATGAAAATAAAAGTCTACAATGAGCAATATGAGCTTCCATTTATAGTGCACGTGCTCGCAAATACATACACACAGAGACAAAGATTAGCAAATTAAATCCAAACCAAATGGACTAGTAAACAAAGTTAACAGCTCTGGGAGGAAGGAAGGGATGAAGGAAGGAAGGAAAGAAGGAGGGAAGGAAGGAGGGAGGGAGGGAAAGAAGGGAGGGAGGAAGGAAGGGGAAAAAGAAATTTAGGCTGAAAATCAAATAAATAAAACCATAAGTTTTTTTAAAGAACAACAAAAATGATAAATTTCTAAGCATACTAACTAGAAACAAATAAGATATAAATTAGCAATATCAGGAGCGAAGGGGGAAGGTGGAAGTGTTTCTCCCCACAGCACCCAAGACTGAGAAGAATAGTAGCTACTGTAGTAGCTACTGTGAATAATTCAGTATCCACCAACACTCAGTGTAGAGACTTAGATGAAATGGACCAATTCTTCGAAAGCTATAAAGTACTAAACTTAAAAAATATAAATAAATAACCTGAGTGATCCTGTATCTATGAAAAAAATAGATCTATATTTAAAAACTTCCAAACAAAACCACAGGTAAGAGACTTTGCTAGTAAATTCTGTTATGTATTTAGGGGAGAAATAATATCAATTTTTAGAATTGCTTCCAGAGAATGGAAGAGGAGAGAACTCATCTTATGAGGATGGCATTACTCAACATTAAATGAAAAGAAAAATATATCAGAATCGAGTGGGTTTAAACTGCGAATGAGGACTAGTTTAGCATTTGACAGTCGATCAATGTAGTTCTCCATGTTAACTGTCTAAAGAAAAAAGAGTCATGAAGTCATGTCAATAAATGCATTAAAAATTGGCAAAATATCCATACATTGTAAAGGTAGTGATTTTAAGCAGAAACATAAAATAGAGGATTAAGTACTTATGAAATTGTTAGAATGTCTGGCAGAGCAGCCTTTAGGTTCTGGCCCCAGGAATGGCACCCGAACAATTTGATGTCTGCATGTCCTTTACAGCCCAGAGGTTAGAAGTAAGCACAGTGGGTGGAAACCCCCCAAAGTGTGGAAGACGCAGCCACCTCCTCTCACCTTCTTACTGGGAAGTGGGGGTCAGTGTGACACATGGCCTTGAGCCTCACCAGATGTGGAATTGCAGGGTGCTTTCCTTTGTATCAACCTCAGGATGTGACCATCTATCAGTGTTTGAGGGATAAAGGAATTATTTATCACTCAAGGAAATTTTTTTTTTGTCTTTTTTTTTATGTAGAGCCGCACCCGCGGCATATGGAGGTTCCCAGGCTAGGGATCTAACAGGAGCTGTAGCCGCTGGCCTTCGCCACAGCCACAGCAACGCAGGATCCAAGCCGCGTCTGCAACCTACACCACAGCTCACGGCAACACTGGACCCTTAACCCACTGAGCAAGGCCAGGGATCGAACCCGCAACCTCATGGTTCTTAGTCGGATTCGTTAACAACTGAGCCACAAAGGGAACTCCACTCAAGGAAATTTCTAAACAAAGAAACAGGCCTCGTAGAAAATACTGATTTTTTTATAGAAATGTTAAAGTTTATGGAAAGTAGCTGAGAATTAAGAATCTTGGGGAGTTAAGATTAGTGATTTAAGAAAGTATGAGGTGTTTTATATATCATGATGCTGTAATTAATGAAAGTAGCAGTAGGAGGTCTGGGGAAATTAACTATGAAACCATTTGTCCCTTATTATATCAATTGATCAGAGATAGCATCTGGCTCTTTCTTGAAATTTTGCTGTATACACTGTGCCCCTCCAAACTAATGAGTCTAATTTGTAGAAAGTAGGGTGTTAGCTAGAAAGTTGCAGAAAGAAAGAAGAGCTTCACCTTTCTGCCTCAACGTGAACAGGAAGGGTTTCTGGGGATATCAGAGCAGGACACAGTAAAAGGCCTGGCTTTTCAGGAGTGAAGGGGGAAATATAAAGAGAGTCATGTAGGTCAGGAAGATGAAAATAACAAACATCTGTGACTGAGCAGGACACTCAGCAGGGAGAAGTTCATTCTTCCCATTGAAAGGATGGAGCTTTCTGTGGAGGCTGCAGAGAACAGGGAAGAGCTCCTGCAAATGATAATGACAGTAAAAATAAAGAAAATGAAAATAGTGCTTTGTTATACTGCTGGACTCAAATCCCAGCGGAAAACAAATCCTGGGGAGGGAGGGGCAAGAATTGAGATGGATGAGAATGTGGGAAGTGGATATTTATGGAAGAATCAGAACTGCATTCTCTCATCCTTGGGGCGGTGTAGGGATTCTGAGACAAAAGAGCCTCTAGGCACTAAAGTAGATGAAATCCTCCAGGTGTGGAAGGGAGGGGGAAGAGCACCTGCTGGGTGATGAGGTATGGAAACCACAGATCTCCAGTGGATGCTGGAGTGTGATAAGCTACCAGGAGCATGTGGAGAGTCTCTGTGGGTTGTAGGAGGACTGATCCCCAAGTCCTCATCCCCTAGAACCCTTTCATGGGGAAGATTTCCAGAAGTCCCCTGTGATCTGGAGTTCATAGAGAGCGGCTAACAGTTACGAGCATCTGGAACAGAGCTTTGGGGACAGCTGAGGACCCAAGCCTCACGCTGGACCCTCCTTACGGGGTCTGAGGGGGGCGGTTGAAGGACCCCTGGGTGATAGGACCTTAGGATCAGAGGCCCAGACAGGTCGCTGGGAAGAAGCTCAGAAAGCATAGCTTCACTGGATGTGGGGGACAGCAGAGAAGGAACAACACTCAGACTCCAAGTCCACCACCACAAAGGGCGTATTCTTTTTTTTTTTCCCCTTAATGGATTTTATTTCAATTATAGGTGTACATAAATCATCACAAGTCAATTTTATAGATTTTGTATCCCAAACCCCCAGTGTATCCCCTCACCCCCCAGATTGTCTTATTTGAAAAACCAAGGTTTTCCAAAGTGTGTGAGCAACATCTTCTCAGATCCATGTGTCAGCGTAAGGACAATAAAAAGAGAAATAAACAAATGGGACTTAATTAAACTTCTAAGTTTCTGCACAGCTAAGGAAACCCTAAACAAAATGAAAAGACAACCTGCAGAATGGGAGAAAATATTTGCAAATGATTCAACTAACAAGGGGTTAATTTCCAGAATTTACAAACAGCTCGTACAGCTCAACACCAAAGAAACAAACAACCCCATCCAAAAATGGTCAGAGGATCTAGGCAGACAGTTCTCCAAACAAAGGGCATATTCTATATCCTTCAGTTACTGCTTTACATTTATAAAATAGACTTTTTTAATTTTGATGAGTTCAGAGGACTATATCTTCTTAGGTACATCTGCCAATATCCAGCAACATAATAAAATATAAAATACTGGTGCTCAGTAAGCTCTGTGAAAGACTTATGTTTTTCAGGTTGTGCTCCTAGATGTTGCTAATAGTCCCGATGAGCAGAGCTCTTCATTTTGTGTTTATTGCAAAAATCCTTAAAGCTCCTATCATGGGCGTAAAATAGCTGCCCTGTCTCCCTTCACGTGGACTCACAAAGAAAAACAGCTGTGGGTCTGCATATATGGGATAGAGCAGGAAGATATTAGTACTAAGGAAGTGTTTCAAGTACACCAAAGATAACTTCTGTGCCGTGATGTTTTTAATTGACAAGTCTGAAGTATTCACTCCTAAGTGCATATCAGATTTTATATATATATATATGTGTGTGTGTGTGTGTGTGTGTGTGTATTATATATATAGTACATATATACACAACTCATACATACATTCGTGTTGATTATTTGCTTCTGCAAAGAAAAAGGCACAACAGAAACTAAAGAATTAATCAGCAAGGAAAATAAAGATTGTGAACAGTAATAGAGTATCACTGTTTATTTTTCTAATTATGTTATAATAAAGCCTCAAGTTTGACAGAGGAATATGGAAGGAAACAAACTCCTGAACCAGAAATAATTTAATGTATCATACAAGAATTATTAAAAAGAATAAGACAAGACCTTCTTCCAAAAAATTCAAAAAAGTACACTATGTTTAGTAAGTTGTGGAGAAAATTTTTCAATGAAAAAAGTTAAAATCAAACATGTTCTGTATTTCAGATTTTCTAGTTATTGTAGAAAGAATTGCAATTGGAAAGAAAAAAGCATTATAGTAAAAAAAAGAAAAGGAAAGGAAAAGACAAATAAGTGAATTTGGATTTTACATAGACTGATACCAGGTGGCAAGAAAAGAAAGAGAGGACTGGATTTGAAATGTCAAGAAAGAAATAAGTGTTTGGATAGAACAGTACAATGGTAGAACAGTATGATAAAAGCCTAAAAAAGAAAATTATTTACCTTCTGACATCAGAGTGGAGAAAGTAACTAAAAAGAAATGGAAGTCGGGTCTAAGAGCTCTTCTCCCAAATCATACTTTGTCAGGTGCTCTGGGGTTTCCATGCCCTGTCTGAGCAGGGCCTTCATGTGCTGCAAGGCTGAGAGGAAAAGCTGAAATGTCCAGAGAGACACAACAAGAAGTCATTTTCACTAAATGAAAGGGAGGGCAGGTTGTGGGAGGGTGACATCGGCAAGATGGAGGGAAAGGGGTTTGCACTGCTCTTCCCTTTGCAGAAACACCAGTTTGAACAACTATCCACACCCAATACCTTCCCGAGAGCCGGGGACTCCAGGTGAGGGATCTCAGCCCAGGGAACCATGGAAGTAAGAGCAGAAGCCTGAAGGGGAGGAAGAGTGGGCTCATCACCTGGACCCCCTGCCTGAGCCAGGGCAGTACAGCTGAAGAGAGACACCCTCCCTGCAGGCTGTGGGCGAGAGAGAGTGCAGTGAACACCCGCTTCAGTGTGGACCCCAACCTAGGCCATCCCCATGAACTCTGATGCCAGGCTGGCCCCCGTAACCCCAGGCGCCCCACCCCCAAATTCCAAGCTGACTCTTGGGACTCAGGATCAGAGTCTATGCCCCAGGACTCACCCCACACCCAGAACCCCCTCAGAATCAGGGCCAGGCCCTCCCCATGGGCCCAGATGCCAATGCCCCCACCCCCAGCGCTCATCCGGGCACAGGAACTCAGGCCCAAGGCCACCCCCGCACAGGTTGCCCCAGGGGCCAGGCAAGGGCTGGGGAGTGGAGAAGTGGGGAGATGCTTGTGTAAGGGCACAGAGTTACAGGTATGTATGTAGGCTGAATAAGTCTGTAGTTAGTAATACTGCAGTGATGGCTGGAAATTCGCCAACAGTAGATTCCAGGTATTCTCACCACAGGAAATGGTAACTGTTAGGAGATGATAGGTTAATTAGTGTGACTGCAATAATCATTTCACCATGGGTGTCTGTATTAAATCATCATCTTGTACACCTTCAATATACGTATTTACTTAAAGGATAAAATTAAACTGTATAAAAATAAAAAAAATTTAAGGGAATTTTTTTAAAAACCTAGCAGTTATGATATTACTGAATACTGATTTAGAAGTGGAATAAAATGGACTCTCCCTACCAAAAAAGGTGGGGGGGACATGAATGATAACATTCAAAACTGATTTCTTTTTTTTTGTCTTTTTTTTTTTTTTTTGTCTTTATTGGAGCCGCACCCGCGGCATATGGAGGTTCCCAGGCTAGTGGTCTAACAGGAGCTGTAGCTGCCGGCCTTCGCCACAGCCACAGCAACGCGGGATCCGAGCCACGTCTACAACCTGCACCACAGCTCACAGCAACACCGGATCCTTAACCCACTGAGCAAGGCCAGGGATCGAACCCGCAACCTCATGGTTCCTAGTCGGATTCGTTAACCACTGAGCCACAACGGGAACTCCCTCAAAACTGATTTCTTAAAAAGTTTTAAAAAATTATAAAATGTTAATTAGGTCTGTTAGAGAATTTGCTAAAACCTGGCATGAATGATCCAATGTTTGTATTTAAACAGCTCTATTGAATGCATCAGCCTAAAGGAATACAAAGAACTTTTTACTAGATTTCCACATTAAGGTTATCTTTACTTCATTGGTTAGAGAACAGTGTCTCTTAAAAGACAAATAATCCAAGCCCTCGTGATGGTCTCACAACCACTGCATGAGGAAACAAATACCCTAACCCTGACTCTTGGACCCTAAGTCAGTGCTCCTTGCAAGATTCCAGGTATGTTTGCAGTCTCATGGCTTATTTTTCATTCCAGCTTTTTATTTCTTCTCTTAGCATAAGTTTGATTAGGTAAAAATCTCATTACAAACTTTAAAATGACTTTCCATTCCAGGTGGTTGATGGAGCCATTAATGTGTCTTTTCCATAACGCTTAGTAAAGTAAATTTTAAAAAGGAAATCGTCACAAATGTCCTTAAATCGGTAGAAGTATTTCTATTAACAAAAGAGATGCATGAATTTCTAGAAATTCAAAGTGAATTTCATCCCAGTGATGGGTGAAAGAAAAGCTATGTAGTATTCAGCTCGGGCTGCTACAGCACAGTTCCATAGATAGAGTGCCTGATAAGCAATAGACATTTATTTCTCACAGTTGTAGAGGCTGGAAGTCCAAAGTCATGGCGCCCACAGATTCAGTGTCTGGTGAGAGCTTCCTGGTTCATAAGTGGTGTCTTCTCACTTTGTCCTCACATTGGGGGGCAGGGGTAGGGGCTGCGGGAGCCCCCTAGGGTCTGATCCCATCCTTGAAAGCTCCCCTCATGACCTAATCACCTCTCCAGGACCATTACACTGATTTTTAGGATTTAACATGAGATTGCCAAACATAAAATTAATGGAGCAAGAAAGTCAAAGATAAAGACATTTCAAACCATAATCAAATACTGAAGAACACAACTCAGATTATCAGCAGTTTTCCTTCCCAATAGTAGATTAGGATGAGCAAAGAGAGCCAAGCAGCGGAAATATTTCAGTCACAATCATCACTTTCTATACCACTTGAAACAATCTCATTGGTGTTCTGGGGTCCCCCAGAGCACCCTCAAACTTCCTGACTTCAGGTCTCATGTGACCGAGCTGCTATTACACTCATGCCCATGTGTCTCACAGCAAAGGCCACAGAAGACAGTCAGCTAAGGAAAAGGTGCTTGGGACGAAGTGATGAGCAAGCCTGACTCAAGCATCCAGGTGCTCCCCCCGCAGTGGAGTTGCAGAGGACACACAACTTTCCCCCTGATGTGAGACAGTACTTTGAAATATTGCCAGCTAGGGATGCTCACCAAGGCACAGTGTCCAGGGTTCTTACTGGGGAGTCAGTCCTGTGGCCAACCTGTTCTGAAGTTCTAAAGCCCAGGAGGACAGCAGATATTCACCATTTATCATATCATCATCATAAACTGTTTAAAAAACTGGTACCATGTGACTCAAGGCCTCGGGTTTGCAGAAACACCCTATGAAACAGAACTCTCCAAGGGATCCATTTGCAGGAGCTGTCCAAAGGCTGAAACTGGGAATACACAGGGCTGTCACAGCCCAGGTCTGTAGAGATCACTCTTTCTCACACAGCATGCAGGGTCTATTAATGTGGAAAAGACATCCGAGGAATATTCCTTCCAACTCTTGAGAACAATACAGAAAACACCAAGTGAGGTCATAGAAGACTCAGAAAACAGAGACCTAATTGCGAAATTAGGATGGTTGGAATCAGGAAATACCTACCACAGTAAGTAGCATGGGTACTTAAGATCAGAGAGTTAGAAACCTTCCTCACACATTTTTCACAACTCAAGGGGGCAGTAGAGTCTGATACACAAGGAAGAAAGAAAAACATCGAGCCTCTGTAAATCTTGATGGGGAAAAATGGGCATAAATACAAACCAGGTTAAAGTGAATAAAAAGGAGGAATCTAAGAATACAGAAGCTGTGATCAAAGGAAAGGAACAAAGCTTGCATCTGTCTAGACATAAAACTAAGACACATCACATCTGTTTAGACATAGAACTAGAAACATTGCATCTGTCTAGACATAGAACTAGACACATCATATCTGTGTAGACATAGAACTAGACACATCACATCTGTCTAGATATAGAACTAAGACACATCACACCTGTCTAGACAAAAACCTATAACAAGACAACTGGAAGATAAGGTCCTGGCTGGGAGGGCCCTTGAGGTCCATACTAAGTGAATTGGTAGCAATGAATCAAGAAGAACATCAAATCCATTGATTTTATAGCAGTGGTCACACACAATCTGAAAATGGAAATCTGTAGTTAAAAACAATGGTTGCAACCCTCTTCATATTTTTATAATAAATTTGGTGTTTTTTTAACTATCTTTTAGTAATGTGCACCTTAAAATACATGCTTATCTCAACTTCAGTAGTTTCTTGATGTCTATTTTTCTTGTAATAAATTTGTCAAATTAAATTTGATCCTAGAAACAGGCTGTGCAGATTATGATTGTGTGATCATCATATTATGTCTGTTTACCTCTCTGTTTTTCTTTCTGTTGCTCTGTGTGCTTCTGCTAACATGCCTAGAGAGATTATGAAATTTTATTTCTAAGTGGTGAGATTATTTATTAGGTTTTGCTCTTGATATTTCCCTACCCTGCTTGCATATTCTGTAATGCTGATGTGGACCATTGTCTTAGAAATGCAGCGGTAGATGTCCATTCACTTCCAGATTTGAGGGAATGCTCAAGGCATGAGTGTGGGAGGGAGCGAGGTTCACAGATGCTCACCTGCAAAGCCTCTGAAGCACTGTCCTCCGTTCCCTGTCTGCAATATCCCATTAAAAATCATCCATCAGTGCCACTCCAGGGAATGTGATGGTTTGTCAGCAAGATTTGCAGTGAGTCACATAAAGCTACTTTAGCATAATCATCTTTTGCATATAAGGTTCCATTAAGTCTTTTTATGATAAACATGTCAAAAATAATTTCATTTGTTATAGGCTCAAATTCAGTTTCTTAGGTCAGTTGCTGTGGTGCCCATTGAAATGTAAGGTTGCTGTTTCAACTCTTCGCCCAGTGAAGAACAGGAACAGCAACATAATTTAAATGCAACTTTGTTTTTTAATCACATTATGATTGAGCATATAATGAAAAATAATGTATTCCAAGTGGAATGGCCTTATCATTTCCTGTGCTCCCCTCAAGTCTAGATACAGTATTCCCTAATCAGCAGCCTGGGTAATGAGAATTTGAGACCTCTGTGTTTATAATCAGATTACCTTATCACAGTGCTGAGTTGAGGAGATATTATTGCAATACTTGGTATACATTTTGACTTACTACATTTTCATTACTCCTTTTATTCCCTGTTCTGAAAATAGGAAATACAATTTATATTTTCACTGTTTATAAATTAGCATAATTAGTTAAAATCTTCCAGTTCTTCTACAGTATTTTATTTTTATTTTTTCTTGTCTTTTTGCCTTTTTATCTAGAGCCGCACCTGCAGCATATGGAGATTCCCAGGCTAGGGGTCTAACAGGAGCTGCAGCTGCTGGCCTTCGCCACAGCCACAGCAACGCGGGATCCGAGCCGCGTCTGCAACCTACACCACAGCTCACGGCAACACCGGATCCTTAACCCACTGAGCAAGGCCAGGGATCGAACCCGCAAACTCACGGTTCTTAGTCGGATTCGTTAACCACTGAGCTACAAAGGGAACTCCCAGTTCTTCTACAGCATTTTAAGGTGCCATCATTTTTTCTGTCTGTTCATCCATTTTATAATATAAAGACTTGTTACAAAATACCAAACTTGGCTTGGCTGCAGCTAAATATGTATTAACCTAAACCAAGCCCTCAATTTTGCTAATCCCTGGTAATGCAGGTCCTAATACCAACTGGAACTATCTGTTTATGTGGCTTTTAGATGCTAATTAAAACCAAGAGAGGGCTTCAGGAGGAGAAACTCATGGATTACACTTGCTTTCCATCACTGTCCTCCTCACTGGCTCCCTGCTTCCCCACTCAGTACATGTGCAGGCTGCCTGCCATGGGGCGAGGGCTGCGCATCCACTTAGATAGCCTTTTTCTTATGGCCGTTGGAAAAGAACAAAAGGATTTGCCAACAGGGAACTTTATAGCAGTAATGCTTCTAAAGAACTCTTTTATGAGGAAGTGATCTACTTCATTTTAGGATACAGAAGTTGGTCTCAGATTTGGAGTTTATCCACCTGGGACCTGGGTTATTGGCTCATAAAATAGTGTGAAGATTCTATTATTACTTAATTAGGAAACAGAACATTTACTTCTCCTTTTTCCTTAGTTTTATTCGATGACTCCTAGGTTACCTCTCTCTTTCCCAAAAAAAAAAATCAGTTCAGTCTTGATTAGCATGTGTAAAATATAACTGAAAATATGTTTATTTGATTATTTTATGTTACCATGAAACCAGATTTTATGTATGTATTACGAGAGATGACTAATCAAATTAATTCAGACATATAACACTGGAGATCTCAAGTGTTCAGAGTATATAGAGAGACATACACAAGTCTTATTAGCACTGGTTGCATAACACATTTGTGTTCTCCTAAAATTTGAGAATGAGCTCACGAACTGATTCCTTCATTTTATGCAATAAGGACCGCGGGCCAGATAGCAGACACTCAGGTGTCCTAGAACAGCCCTGAAGCAGACTGTCGGAGCAGGAGCTGGCCCTGTGGCTCATCAAACAGAAGGCTCACAGCACTCTGAGAGTGGGCTTCCACATCCTGCAGTCCAACCGGCAGAACCCCAGACGCTCCTCCACCATCACAGGTTTTCCATGTCTAGTGGTGGTGGTTGCAATTTGATGAAATAATGTTCAGCACCTCAGTCCATCATCTTAACATTCTATAAGGCTTGATTACCTTAAGGCCTGGGCTGTGTGCCACATTCACAGGATTCTGGGGAGTTTTACAAGAGGCCCACTTGCTGGAACTTCCATTATATTTTATTTTAGTTTTTAATTATTATTAATATTTTTTGTCTTTTTAAGGGCCACACTCCTGGCATATAGAAGTTCCCAGGCTAGGGCTGAATTGGAGCCACAGCTGCCAGTCTACACCACAGCTCACAGCAACACCAGATGCTTAACCCACTGAGCAAGGCCAGGGATTGAACATGCATCCTCATGGACACTAGCTGGGTTCTTAACCTGCTGAGCCACAACGGGAATATATTATGTTTATGTTCCTTCTTTTATGTTTTAAAATGTTTCAACCATACAAAGAAGGTAAATAAATGTTTATAAACATGTCTATAACTTACACCATATCTGGGCAAGTATTACTATTTTACCATATATGCTGTATATTTTAAAATAATAATAAAAGTAACAGATATGTCTGTGCTTTTCTCCTGCATTCTCTTTTTCTGTTTTCTTCCTGTATTGAACTCTGGTTATCATTTCCACAAATATTTTTAAATAATTTACTTAATACACATAGCCATAGCATATGTTGGATTGATTTTAGGACAGCCAATAACTGATATATTCATATAGCCTTCTTGTTCTAGACTAAATGTTAGTGCCCACCCCAAAGATAATTCATATATTGAAACCCAAAACCCTGATGAGGTGCGGACTCCCATGCTGGGGTTAGTGCCCTTATAAGAAGAAGACAGAGCTCCTTCTCCACCTGGGAGAGGAGAAGATAGCCCTCTACAGGCCAGCAAGAGGACCTCAACCAGACCCCTAATCTGATGGCACCTTGGTCTTGGACTTCCAGCCTCCAGAACTGAGGCAGCAGATGCCTGCTGGTTGAGCCCCAGCCTGGGGGTGCTCAGAGCCAGAGCAACTTCATCCTTTGCGGCTACTTTGCTCCCATCCATGACTTTGACGCTTGGTCACGGCACGTAGTGTATGTTAGGCTCTTTCACGTGCACTGCACACGCAGTGCACCATTGACTCCTTCTCCTGCTGATAAAAACATTGTTCTACTTTTTCACTACCACAAACTCCAACACATTTACCTAAATGTCTTTGACAGCGCGTGTGCACACAGTTCTCTGGGATACATTCTCGAAGAAGATGGATGTGTCAGAGCGTCTTTGAGCAGAGCAAGTGTTTACTAATATCCCTACAAGTTTGCCAGCAGGCTCCAGCTCTGTCTAAAGGGGTAGATGGTCCCCTTGCTAAATGACCCTCAGCATCAGCCGCCTTTTCATTTTCCCTGCGGTTATCGAATGTTGCGTTGTATCTCACTTCAGTTTGATTCACTACTCCCTGCTTACTGGTCAGGTTGAGGAAGTTCTCATTCTGGCAACAGTTTCCTCTTTCTGAATTTCCATTTCACTTCCGTGGCCTTTCTTCTTGTATCACATTATTAGCCTTGTTTTTTGGTTCTTAAATTGGTATGAATTCTTGTCTAGTCCGGATCCTAACCCTTTGTCAGGAAGGTCAGTGAAAATTACCTTCTTCCACAATGGGTCTTGCATATTCCCTCTGTTCTGTTACTCAGAAGTTTAGAAATTTGATGGAGATAATGTATCCTTCTTTCTTCTTAGCTGTTCCCTGGAGTGTTTTACTCAGAAACCTTCTCGCTGAGAGAGCAGGTCATTCCCCTTCTTATTTTACAGCCATGTCAATATAACTGGCCTTTTGCTGCTCCCCATACATTTAAGAACAGACTCAGGTTTAGCTAATCTTACTGGTATGATTGGATTCAGTCAAAAATAAATTTCAGAAGTCCTGTTGCCTTTATGAAATTGAGTCTGGATATGGCCCTGTTAGGTCTACATTGATGTCTTCCAATAATGTTCTTAAAATTTTATGAAACCTTCGTACGTTTCCCTTTTTATATCATTTATGGATATCAGATTTTCATTCTGTTGTAAATGGTATTTTTTCTTACTATTTAAAGATCATTTAGGAGTTCCCTTCGTGGCTCAGTGGTTAACGAATCCGACTAAGAACCATGAGGTTGCGGACTCAATCCCTGGCTTTGCTCAGTGGGTTAAGGATCCGGCGTTGCCATGAGCTGTGGTGTAGGCTGCAGACGCAGCTCGGATCCCATGTTGCTGTGGCTGTGGCGAAGGCCAGCAGCTGCAGCTCCTGTTAGACCCCTAGCCTGGGAACCTCCATATGCCGCGAGTGCGGCTCTAGATAAAGGCAAAAAGACAAAAAAAAATCATTTAAAATTAGAAATTCTAATTGAAATTGAAATTAGTTATTTTTCATATTAATTCTGTATTAAGTAAATTTACTACACAACTTATTTTTTCTGATAGTTGCCTATAGATTATATTATTTATTCTGTGTTGACCATCACTTATTTGTGAAAAAATAACATTTTGTTCCATCTTTTTCAATCCATATATATTTCCTGTGTTACATATGCATAATATGCATATTCATATTTTGAGAATCATTTATATCTTATTTTGTTGTTCCCTTCCCACTTATGTTGCTCATCTATTTTTGCATTGAAATTAATCCCTTAGGAGCTCCCACTGTGGCACAACAGGATAGGCAGCATCTTGGGAGACCTGGAACATGGTTTCAATCCCTGGCCCCACGCAGTCAGTTAAGGGGTCGGTGTTGCCACAGCTGTGGCTTAGATTGCAACTACAGCTTGGATCTGCCCTGGCCTGGGAACTCCATATGCCTTGGGGCGGCCAAAAGTGAAGAAAAAAAAAAAAGAGGGCTTAAAGCCACTTCCATTTATTATCTCACAGTTTCTCTGGGTCTCAAAGTCAGAAGTGTCTTGTTGGATGGTTCTGGAGCAGGATCTCCGCTGAGGCTGTAACGCTGTGCTCATCTGACATCTTCACTGGAGGCTTGCAATGTCTTGAGAGGCAATAACCACACATTAACACCTGTTCAGATTTGTTTTTATTATTCTGTTTCTCCTGTTTTCTTTGTGTTTACTCTGTTTCTTTTCACTGACTTCTCTAGGGAGTAGTATTTACTTCTCTCTCTGGGGAATTTGGTTTGAGTTTGTAATCCCTGCCCCATAGGAAAGAGGCTATTTTATGTTGAGCTTGATGATTGTGATGGTTAATTTTATGTGCCCACTTGGCAGAGCTGAAGGATGCCCAGGGAGCTGGTACCAAAGCATTTCTCCGCATGTCTGTGAGGTCGAGTCTGGAGAAAAACAGCACTTGAATGGGCAGGATGAGTAAAGAGGACCACCTTCCATGGGGCCTAAATAGAACTGGAAGGCAGAGGAAGGCAGATTCGTGCCCATCTCCTCTGAGGCCTGGACATGGGTGTCCTGGGTCTCAGCCTTCAGAATCCCACCCAGGCTCCCCTGGGTCTGTACCACAGCCCTGCAAACTGTGGGGCCTCTTGCCCTCATAGCTTCTACAGAGACCCCTTTGTGGATACATCTGCACATCGGACTGGTCCTGCTTCTCTGGAGAACCTGTTACTTCATGTCTGTCTCCCATGTGGATAACATCTGGTCCGTGGCGGTGCCCCTTCCCAGTGCAGCCTGCATCTTCCCTCTGTCCTCGGAGTGACTGGCCTCAGCCTCCAGCCTGCCAGCTATTTGGGATCTGGATCCAGTTCCAGGCTACATGAGAAATTGGTCATGCCCTCAACATGGTCCCATGGAGGTCAGTTCTTAGTTGAGTTGGGGTGCAGTTGGGGCACCCCTCTTTCACTCACCCCCATATATCTATGCCCAGTGTATAGTCTGTGTTCAAAATGTTTACTAAATAGCTTAATGAACAAATAGCAGTCTTTTATATACATGGAGGGTCTGTATTGTGATATATTGTTTTCAAGAGCAAGTACATCTATTTATAGCAATATAAAATATTTCTGTATTTAATTTTTAATCTCTGGCCAGATATAGGTCCCAGTTTGCAATCCATTTACACTCCAGTACTTAAGATTAGGAAGTAGGATTTTAAGGAACTACACAAGAAAACACCCCCTTAGTGATACACTTTTGAAGTACTGCAGATTATTTCTTCAAGTTCCTTTTGTTCTACTCCCTACTAGAAAGGATTCCTACCAAAACGATGTAATAATGTAGAGAAATAAGGGCATTTGGGATCATAAAGCATCTTGGGGAGAAAGAAGCTAAGACAGAAACTCGAGGGGCTGGGTTTCCAAGAAGAGGATCTGAAAGGATGGAGACACCAGTTGGTGACCACAGCCAAAGGGCTGTGTTCCCACTGGTCAGTGTTGCTGGTAATGCACCTGACCCTTCAAACCATGTCTGCAGGCGTTTGAAGTCCAGAGACTGAAGCTCTCTCCTTGCTTCAGGTACAGCAATTGCGCTTACTCCCATGGTCCACAAACTTAGGATGTCAAATCATCGAGCTTCAGCCAAAGGATAACTTTCTCTTGGAAATGTGTTCTTCATGTTGTTTAGTCTTTATGATACTGGCTGTTAAGCAATATTCAGAAAAATTTTCAACTCCACATTTTATGCACTTACTTGTCCATTTAAATCACAACTAATAGTATCTTCGCTTCTAACATACATTAATAGAATGAGTATCCACAGCAGTAGGAGCTATCATCATGTAGAACAAGCACATAGTATTTTTTAAAAGCTTCTGATCACCAATATTTTTCTTAGAAAAAAATGGCAGTGGAAGGAAAGGGTCCATGAATATTTAGAAATTGAAAGGAGTGTGGAACTAACAGTGCAGTATTTCTCTTGCTTATTAAAATGGATTCAACATGGAACATTATTTTCCCCAAATGCTAAAGATATGTATTTCCACATATTTCAATACATTGACCAGTTAAAATATAAATTTTTCAACTAAAGCATTAAAAAATGTTTTTTTCCTGTGGCTAGAAATACATTGTTCATATCTCCCTGTATACAAATAGACATTTGATTTACTTTTTCATATACCATTCCTTTCAGACCACTATCAGTATAAAATAGTTTAAAATTCTCCATCAATGTAAAATTTAGCCAATAGCTATTTTCAATAAGTTTTATTTTTAAGTTATACCATGGCTTACTAAGCCTTTTATACATTTGGCTTGGTATTTTTGGATGACTGTATTTAAGAAAATTTAATTTTAATTGAAGAAGAAGATGAGGCAGACATGACTTGGCAATTTGAGCAGAGTGTTTGCCCAGCATAAGCGTAAGTACATGGTAAGCAGAGAACCCTCACTGAGGATGGTTCTCCCTCTTTATTTGATTGCCCGTAGCTTGTGTACAGTACAGTCTGAGATGTTGGTGCAAAGATGTTTTGGCACTTGGTGCATCAGTCAAATGGAGAATGGAAGAAAATGCTTATGAAATGTAGAAACTTTTTTTTTGCAAATTTATGCTCATTTTCTAACTCCGTTAACACTATTCTTTTATTCCTAAAAGTATGTGGTAGTTCTTATAATGAATAGATGAGATAATTTGCATTGCATTATCAATTGTATCTAAAAAAGATGCTTATAGAATGCCTGAGTTTATTTGAAACTATGTTACTTCCAAATCAAAACATTTCGCTACACAAATCTCAATGCGCTCACATTATAAAAACATTAATTTCTGACAGAGGCTGAAGAGGGGATTGCAAAAATTGAGAAACTGGATCTTTCTGGGTAAATGAGCCCCACTGCATTTAAACACAATCAGTCAATATCTCTTTCTCCTTTCCTCTCTACCTGCCTCTCCCTCTCCTTTTTCCTCTCTCTCCCTCTCTCTCTCCAGTCATCTTGTAAACACTGGCTTCTTTGAGCACAATTTAATTTTGAGGTAATTTAGTGTCCTTATAAAATATTAATTCATCTATTGCAAATGTAGGTTAAACTTAGTTGAACAAAGCCAGCCCTGGTATGTGCTGAATAGCTTTCTAGACATTAAGAGTGCAGTAATGCTCGAGAGGTCACTGTATGTATAAATACCCTAGTACCATAGTTCTCCCTTATTCCTGGTTTCAGTTACCCAAGGTGAACCATAGTTAGAAAATACTAAAAGAAACATTCCAGAAATAAGCAATTCATTAGTTTTAAACTGTGTACTTCTTCACAACATGATGAAATCTTGTTCTGTCCATCCCAGACATGAATCATCTCTTTGTCTGGTGTTTCCTACCCGTGGGTCACTTGGTAGCTGCTTGATTGACAGACGAACCATCCTAGTTTCACAGAGCTTGTGATCCTTCTTCTACTTAATAAGGGCACCAAAGTGCAAGAGGAATGATCCTGGGGATTTTGATATTCCCTCACCGTGCCTAATTTATCAATTAATCTTTAGCACAGGGTTGTTTGGACAGGGAAAAACAGTGTACATAGGGTCTGTACCATCCACACTTTCAGGCATCCGCTGGGGGTCTTGGAACATATCCCCAGGGATGTGCCATCAGTTTTAATACAGACAAATAGTGTTGCTCTAAAGTCTGGGCAAAACAGTAGCGGTGGAGAGAGAAAGAGTTGGAAATCTGAATTATTTCCTGCAACTTAATTCCTGGAATAAGGTCTTTGTTATAAATAAAAGGCAAAGACTTTGTGGAAGGCACTGAGGAATAGACAACCACAGAATCTCGTTATTTGTCAGCCTGAGACACCTCTTCATGTCTCAGCCATCCTTAGCTGTGAGAGGGGAGCTGTGACACAAGGCTGAATGCACTAACTCACAGGGAGCTTCTGCAGTCATAGTGTTTAATTGATTATCTGTTTTGTTTACTGCTATTAATGACGCCTTACTTTTTTAATATTTTAATGGCAAAGTCATGCCACAAAGCATCACAGCATTTATATTAAAAATAGTCTTGATAATACAAAAGTTTGCTTAAAAAGGTGTACTTACGTTTCTTTAAGTGGTAGTTTATTTTTCTGTATTTCTTTATTTCAGATGTTAAGACATATCAAAAATTTGAACCTCTAGGCACTCAGTAGTGGTCACTTGTAAGACTGCTATTATGATAAGAAAGTAGTATCAAGAGTAACAGAAAGAAGCTTCTTGTGATGGGGAATTTGCAGCAAGGAAGAGCAATGTTTTATCTCCTTCGGGCATTTTTAACCAGTATTTGCTAGCTAGTATCAGTGGCCCTTTGGTGGTCAGGCCATCCAGATGAAAATGTCTAATCCTCATACCCAGTCATCTGAACAGTTAACATAAGCGTGGGGGCAGTGGGGGGAAGGGGAATGGAAAGGTACCCTCCTGAATCAGGTAGTTCCTTACTGCCAGGAATGGGGGCATGTGTTTGTCTGCATGTCAGACCTGAAGAAAGATGCCCCCACTGAGAGCCACTGGCCCTTCAGGTAGCTCTTAAAGACATTTACAAAGCACTCTCATGCTGGAGTGTTGAAAGAACAAAGAACGTTCTTCCTGGGAATAGATGTTCTACAGGTGATGCAAATCGCCATGAGTGTGGCTTCATCATTTGTTGGTCACAATTAAAGAACAGGCATTACAGTGTCATATGATGTCCAGGTACGTGGACAGACATCATGCAGGGCGTGTGAAGACTAGGCACTTTCATCCCCAAAGTCACCAGGGAGACAGCGGCATTAGAGTTCCCGGAACTAGGGGCTGAGGATCCAGACCCTATCAATTTCACTTAAAAACCTAAAATCTTACTATTTATGGGGGCCTGCTTTTTGTTAACCTTAAGCAAATATAAAGTGGAGTCTTTCAAATGAGACGCAAGAGTTACAAATGATAAGCAAGCCTTGGCTGACTTACTGCCAACTACGTCCAAGACTTAGCTATAGGAAGTAGTTTTATTTCTAAATGAGTTCACATCCTGAGATTACAAATGAAACACAATCTCTTTTATATCTGCCTATTTATATGTGTAACTTATTTCTTTGCTCAGATTTTGAGGTCCACAAAATATCTCAGTTACAATTCAGGAAGATTTATTATTCTGTGGTAATATATTCAACTGGGGAAAATCAATTTCTGCATATGTAAAATCTGAGCTGGTCTTTCTCATAAAGATGTAGGAATTATAACATCTGTGGTATAGACAATTTTTCCAAATAACATTATTAGGTATGCTACAATTGAACTTGTCAGCATTTTTCTGCCATTGAGGCATACCGTAATTAACTACATAACTCTTCCTCACATCTCCTAAATTACCATGAAGTGCCGTTTCTTCACTATCTCCCTGGAAACATTGTGACTGGAATCGGTATGAACGAGGGTGTCATTCCTCAGCCTCATTCTACCTGCAGTGGACGCAGGAAATCACTGTGAGACAAAACAAAGCCTCTGGAACCATTGGATGTCCCTGGTGATCTGGAATTTCCATTAACCTCTCACGATTTCTAAGGAAATGAAACCCAGGCACAATGATGAGTTTCTGAGTGCTGCCTCCTTGGCTAACATATGCAGCTGGATGTGATTTGCCAGAAGTTATTGTATAAAGAAAGGTGAATTTTTGTGTGAAGTTATTTGAGGCCGACTCTCTGCCTACTGCTTTACTTCTACTCTCTGGATTTTATCCAGTCCAGCATGTGGCGTGTTGCAGTGTTTCCTGAATTCCTCCAAATGCACCAGCCATTTCTTGTAACAAGTGAGTCCCTGCTTAGTGGGTAGTGCCATCCCCACGCCCTCCAGGAAACCTAGTCTGCACAGCAAGGGTGTCTCTTAATAGGCATGAACAGAGAAATAAACCCACAAAACCTGACGTTTTCAAGGAATTCTGATTTTGGCAATCCTGTAAAAAATGAAACTTAAGATTAGAACTACTGCAAAGTAGCACTAATGGCAGAAATTAGTGTCGTTAAGAAAGATTGATGAAGAACTAATTACTGTTCTTCCTTCTGTGGAAATCTTTTTATTTTTTCATTTTAATAGTAAGTGTATCATTTAAATAGATAACTGTTTTATCTATAAGGGTTTGACCTTATTTATGAACTTTTGAAATGCAAGAAAATATTTATTTAGCCTAAAATGTATATTCTAATTATATATCTGTAATAGAGATGAGTTTATATATATTTCATTTATTATGTATGTTATACATTTTAATTTATATATTATTATAACATACTTTATATATTATATAGATAGACATGTATGTATTATATAATATAAACTATATGTTATATATAAATTCTGTAATAATTTAAATATGCTGTATATGTTATATATTTATATTAGTGTATAATATATATTGTATAATTACTTATAACTTGTCGTTATTGAACACATATCATCTTCATTGTATAAGCAAATGTCAACATCTTCCAAACCTTCCTCCCATCCCTCTAATTTTGATGAGATACAGCTGAGCACTTATGAATTTGGACCATTGACAGTGACAGTAGGATTCACAATTGGTTACTGTTATACTGTTATAGGGCTCTCCTAGAACATCTTTTCATATTATGCTCACTTACTTGTTGCTGGAAGAGGTTAGGAAAAATATGTGGAAGGTTCTCATAGGGCATTTTTTACCCATAGATGTGAGTTACACCTGTTAAATTATAGTAACAACGGCTGTCATGCATGAAGTTGATGGGAGGTTTAAACTCTGTTTACCAAAACTTAAAACTGTAGAATAATTTTCTTTCATCCTTTCCTGCATTCCGTATTTATATATATTCCACAACTACCATTTTTCTTCAAAATTTTGCTGTTCTCTACTTTTTTAAACTAGTGATATCTGCAAGAACAGAGGCTTTCCTGGCCTCATGCCCAGCAGACTTTTTTCAGTGCCCTGGCTGCATCCTCACTCAGTCCACACTGGGCGCTGACAAAGCCCCACCACACATCCTGGTGTCACCGTGAGGTGTTTGTGAGGCCTGGGCCACTTTAGAAGAGGACTCTGAAATTTACAAGAGAGCATAAATGATCTGTAATCATTTTATATTAATTTTGGTAGGTTCAGTGGGTATGTGAGCAGAGCAGGGGTCTATATGATCTAACCTGAACCGTAGGATGGGATTTTTCTGGTATTTCTCTGGGGCGAAATATTGCACCATGAACCTAAGAGAAGGACCAGAAGCACTTTAATGGCATTCAGCTTCAAAGCACAGGCCACGATGGAAACTCTATAGAAATAAAGGTCAACAGCATTAAGTGTAATGATGAGGGTTTTGGGGTAACTGGCAAATTCTGTATTTCAAGGGAAGAATGTGGGACACAGCACTTTCTTTTTTAATTTTTTTTAATTCAGGTGTGGTTGATCACGGCGTTTCAGGTATACAGCAAAGTGATTCAGCCATATATATACATATATATATATGTGTGTGTATATATATGTATATATATATAACTGAATATATGTGCATGTGTGTATACATATCTATTCTTTTTCACATTCTTAACCTTTATGTGTTGTTATAAGATATTGATATAGTTTCCTGTGCTATTCAGTAGGCCCTTGTTGTCTATCAATTGTATACATAGTAGTGTGAATCTGTTAATCCCACACTCCTAATTTATCCTTCCCCCCTTCCCCCTTTGGTAACTAGAGCTTTTTTTGATGTGTCTGTGAGTCTGTTTCTGTTTTGTAAATAATTCATTTGTATCATTTTTTGGATTCCACACATAAGTGATATATTTATCTTTCTCTGAGTGACTTCACTTAGTATACAACACTTTCTTATCTCAATATTAATTACTAATTCCTGTTGCAATTTAATTTTTATGTGTAGATTTTAGAATGGATTATATTATTTGCTAAATCCTTCAAATGTAAGTTTTTTTCATACTGTCATTTATAAATTCTAAGCTTTATTTACTTGTGAGTTCGACCTCAGATTTGGCACTTCCATATCATTATAATACACTAACATTTTTGATAAATGCAGTGAAAGACACACATAAGGACATTAAATTCATTTTCTGCTGTCAATGAAGTAACCAGAGATGGTTTTAAAACCTATTATTTTGGGCCCTCATTGGAGGCTGGCTTTGTGAAGTTACCAGTCACAAAGCCCATCCTCGCTTTCCTTCCCCCTAAGAAAACGTAGTAAAATGCAGGCAGTGTCCATCATCTCCGACTTTCTCAGGACTAGGAGCCACCTTGTTGTTCAGTCTCTGAGAAAGTTGGCAGAAGCCTTCTCACTCCTCAACCTGATCAGGAAGCGTCTGTTTGGGCCAGATGCAAACTCTCTGGATCAGTGTCTCTGATGTTCCAAGAAACATTTTCTATCAAGGCAGAAAAGGAGCTGAGAACACATCCTGTGCTACAAGAAAGACACGAAAGCCAGTCCTGCATAGCACAGAGAGGGTGCAGGGGCTTATGGGGCCCTGACCTTGAAGACTAGCTTCTCGTCTCATCTCCCACACGGCCTTTCTGCTGATAAAAATACCAAAACAGGCCTGTGCCACCAGTTAAGACTCTTGGTCACTACCACTCACTCAGTTGCTCAGGACACACCCTTGGAGGTGGTCTTGATTCTGTTCTTTTGGCACAGACATCATTCAGTTCATCACCAACATTAGACAAGATTTTTTTTTTGTCTTTTAGGGCCACACTCGCAGCATATGGAGGTTCCCAGACTAGGGGTCCATTCGGAGCTGTAGCCACTGGCCTATGCCACAGCCACAGCAACAGGGGATCAGAGCCGCATCTGAGACCTAAACTACAGCTAACTGCAATGCCAGATCCTTAACCCACTGAGCAAGGCCAGGATCGAACGTACGTCCCCATGGTTGCTAGTTGGGTTCGAGAACTGCTGAGCAACAATGGGGACCCCTAGTAAAGATCTTTTAAAACGCACCCCTATCCATTTAGGTATCAAACTAAGTGAGGCAGCTATAATTTTCACCTTGTCTAATGCCTACAAATTGTTGCCCTCTATCTGCAAATGTTTATTGGCAGGCCCCCAAGGCATCCTTTTGGTCTAAGGAAAGCTGCACCACTGTCCACCTCATGACACTCACAAACAACACAACCGGATGAAGTCCCAAATCTGACCTATGTGTAGGATGCTTGCAGTCATCACTGGTCCCTTGTCATATGTGTGCTTCGTGCAGGTGGGCACTGTCTGCTCACTGAATTGCTGCTCCTGAAAGCCAGCCCCCTTTGAGTTGAAGGACCCCATGACCCTTGACCCCGTGACCTCACTCCCAGGCGCTGGCTCAGTGCCAGCCGCACTCACTCCCTTACTGCCCCCAGCCCTCCACAGGCCTTCCGCCTTCCCTCTTCTGCCCACTGCTCTTTTCCCGGCTCTCTGCCCAAAAGTCACATAGTCTGGAATATGGTCAGTGGCCAGTCTAAAAAATACATTCGCATTTGGTGTCATCATCTGCAAGTACATATAACTTTGCACGTATGTGTGTTTATCATCCATGATGCCTCTGGAATATTTGCTCTATAAAGCCAGGTAGCTTTTTGATTTATTGCTCCACCCCTTCTGTGGAAAACAGGCAGCAGCCGTGCTTGTGTCTGAGAGCACATGGAAAGTGTTCAGTAGGTGTTGGTTAAGGATGAATGAAGAAGGCAGTTAGGGATGGGAGGAAATCTCCTAAAGGCTGCCCCTTGAATCTGGCCAGTGATACTGAGCGCACAAGTGTCCTATTAAATTGGGGGTCTGTTCAGCACCAGTGGCATTGCAGTTGAGGGGACTCTGGCCCTAATGCTTGCAATCACAGGACTAGTTTGAGGCAGAAATCAGAGGTACCACACCAGCCTCCCATTTCACAGCCTGAACTGTGGGCTAACACTAGATGATGGCCCAGAAGATTTATTACAAAGGCTCAGAGGGAAAATAGGATGTCCCAATGCATGAGGAAATAGAACTTCATCCGTGCCTTCATCATTTGAAAGAAGAGATGTAAATAATTAGTCATTGGATTCTGCCAACACATGCAGTCCCCTGAAGATCACCAAATCCATGAGATCAGTCCATTTTTGGACCATAAGAAAGTAAGGGGATCAGTTGTATGCCCCTGAGTCCACTCCAAAGTGTTTTCATCTCATACGAATTCCTCTTAGAACCACTTCTTCAGCTCCGTTTAAAAGAAATCATGATGAGTCTCCACTGAACAGCAAACCCTTTTATGTACTTGAAAATGCTCATTAGAGTGTCCCTCCTTCTTCCCTTTGTCAAGTCAGCTACACAGATCCCTCTATCAGCTAATAATACAGTGAACCTTCAAATCTAAAACTCACCTTCACCCTCAGCATTTCACAGGTTTCAAACAATACCATTATCAAGTGTGCGAGAAGAAAACAATGGAATATATGTATATATATTGCCTTTTCTTTAAAAAGGTAAACTTTCCAAAGATGTGTTTACTCTCATCTTCATTTTTCCTCTGTAGTGAGAGATGTTATATTGTGAAAAACTCAATGGTAATTTTATGTCCAAACACAGAAGTTAATGAAATGCTCAGAAGAAAGAATAAGAATGCATTTTCTTAAGGAAAAGAGTATGGTCTGATGGATACACATTTAATCTTTCAAAACATCCATGACTCTATCATAGAAGGAAGAGATACCCTTTAGAACAATAAGTTCCAAAGGTTAGATAACCAATGACATTAGTAGCCATCCACAGGTGGAAGTGTGGCTGGTGAACACATTCTCGGGAGAGTAAGTAAAAGGGAGAAGAGGCTGATGCAGGTTTACTGTAACAACAATATGTGGATTGAATTGTATCCTGGAATGAAATAGTGATGTCAACCTAGCCCATATATAAAAGATACAGTTCACATAATAAAGGGGAGAACTTCAGTTTTTGGCAATTGGATATATTATATCTTCTGCATAACCTCCAACTGAAATAAAGAGCTTATTGGATAATATTGATTGATGGAATGGTTGGTTTAGAAATGTTGCACAGAACTAAGGCAAATAGAGGACTTCAAATAAAGTGCAGATAGGGACAAGGGCCAGATAAGCGTTCCCCAAGGGTGTCTTGCAATCCTGAGGAGGTGGAGGAACAGGAGAAATGATTCTCATCACTGCACTGGGGATGTAGCATGGTGCAGCCACCTTGGAAGACAGTTGGGCGGCTTCTTAAAAACTAAACTACTCTTACCCTGTGATCCAGCAGCCATGCTCCTTGGTATTTATCCAAAAGAGTTAAAAAGTTATGTCCGCACAGAAATCTGCACGTGCTTGTTTATAGCAGCTTCATTTGTAATTACGAAAAACTTGGAAGCAACCAAGATGTCCTTCAGTAAATGAGTAGGTAAATAAACCGTGATACATCCAGACAGGGGAATATTATCCATCACTAAAAAGAAATGAGCTAACAATCCATGAATAGACATGGAGAAAATGTAAAGACATATTACTAAGTGAAAGATATCAATATGCAAAGGCTATGTGCTGTGTGATTCAGACTCTGATTTTCTAGAAAAGACAGAACTCTGCAAATAGTAAAAAAAAAAAAAAGTCCGTGTCTGTCAGGGGTTGAGGGAACTGGAGGGGTGAATAGGGAGAGCAAAGAGGATTTTTCAGGTGGTGACTACTCTGTGTGATGCTACAATGAAACATGTCACATGTCCAGACCCAAAGAATGTACAACCCCAGGAGTGAACCCTAAAATAAACCATGGACTCTGGGTGATGATGTTGCATTCACGAGGGGTCATCCACTGGAACAAATGTATGATCTGGTTGGGAGGGGGCATGTTCACCAAGTTACAGGCTGTGGTCGGGGAAAGGGCTGGAGGTGTATTTATCTTCCTCTCAATTTTGCTGTCAACCTAAAACTTCCCTAAAAAATAACTTCTTTTTTTCAAAAATAAGATTGACTTAATCTAATGTTCTAAAAAATAGATAAGCAGAAGAGAATAAGGACCAAGCCTGTGTGTACATGACATACACAGGTTTGATTGGCAGATGTACTAGCATGGTGGGAGAAGCTGGGCTGTTCAGAACAGGTGCATAAAAACTTTTACTCATATGGAAAATATATCAAACTGGATTCCTGGCTTTCATCCCATTCACACACATACTCACACACACACACATACACACACCATTCCAGATGGATGCAATACTTAAATGTGAGAAAGAATCACCTTTAGAATATCTTTGTGATACAGTTCTTAACTTTAAAGTGATTAATAGAAAGCCAAAGAAAATACAAGCTACAAGAAAGGTATTTGAACAGACATAGCCACATTGATTAATATCCACAATACATAAAAACTCCAAATTTTCGTGTAAGCCTGTAAAAAGTCCAGAGGAGAGAGGAAAAATATTTGAATAGATGTTTTACTGAGGATTAATTACATTTTAACCATAAACATGTAAAAACTTGCTCCATCTAATAATTTGAGATATAAACTTTGAAACCAAAGTGAGATACGTTTTCAAACTGGGCAAAACTTCAAAAGTTGGCTTATACCTAAGATTGGGGATTAAGTGGCTCAAAGAAAATTCTTACTCATGGCTAGAAACCTGAAATTGGTATCGTCACCTCCAAAAATGGTTTGGTGTATCTTGGTAAATCCGAGCATAGTGTTATCTGCCCGTGTAGCCGTTCTATTTCGAAGTATCTTTCCTACAGAAACTCTTTCAGATCAGTGCCAAAGGATATATCTTAATGCTTTAGGACCACTATTCTTAGTATTCCGCCACTGGAAACAACTTAAGCTCTTGCAACAGAGTCAACTCAGGCCCAGCGACAGACTGGAGCCCCACAGGGAAAAGGCATGGGCTGTGTGTGGCTCCCGGTGTCAGCGTGGATGGGCTGTGGGAAAACAGAGTGTACATTTTACTACTTTGTCTGCATCAAATTTCACATTTTACGAAAGATGTCACATTAGTATGGACATGCTCTCTGAACGTATACACTAATTTTTTAGCAGTTCGAGATGTAAGGCAGTAAAGAAGCATTGTGTCCGAGGCACAGCTCTAAGGGAAGATGGAGTGACCCAGTGAAGGCCACCTGATGGCATTGGCCTCCGCCCCCTGCCGTTGTGCTGAAATCTGTGTCTGTTTTGATTGCATTCTTCCTGATGACTGCATACTGACAAATTCTTGCTTAGGTGTTATCTTCTCAGATGCCTTGGGATTGTGAGGAGGGAAGACCCAAGAGCAAGTGTTTGTTTTGGTGGAGAGACAGTGGGCTGTGAAGGTCTGGCTGAAAACCCTTTCTTTGATTTTGGGCAATTTGGTTAGTTTTGTTAACTTTGAAATAATTTGTAGTTAAAATTAGAATAGTGCTATCTACCCTGAGTAGTGATATCTACCCTCCCTGCGCTGGAGGGAGAAGAGGATCGTTCTAATTACCTCTTGTTTATCCCATCCTCCAAAAGGGAGAGAAAAGATATCCAGTCTGTTACTAGATCATCTTTGAGGTTAATCCCTGATCTACTTCAGTCAGAATCTCAGCTGGATATTTTAAGTCATTCATTAATACATTACTGGCTCCCTGGTAACAAACCCAAATAGTATTCATGAGGATGTAGGTTTGATACCTGGCTTCGCTCAGTGGGTTAAGGATCTGACTTTGCCTTGAGCTGTGGTGCAGGTTGCAGACACGGCTTGGGTCTGGCATTGCTGTGGCTGTGGTGTAGGCTGGCAGCAGCTGCAGCTCCAGTTTAACCCCCAGCCTGGGAACTTCCACATGCCTTGGGTGCAGCCCTAAAAAGCAAATTAAAAAAATTAGGAAACAGCTTGTCTGCCTTGCATTTGTATATGCAATAAGCATTCTAGCATGCCTTTTTTTTTTTTTTTTTTGGCAATGCCCTTGGCATTCCTGGACCAGGGATCAAACATAACTATCTACAGTGACAAAAAGACTTAGGAAGGCATGCTTAAAATCTGATTGCAATGCAATTGACAGAAAAAAAAATACTTGATTACTGCTGTGTCATACAACACTTTAAGGTAATAACTAAAATTATGACTGGCAACATTTTACCAGAACATACCAGATTTTTAGGAATTCCATATAATTTATAGGATTTAGAAACACCTACTGTGTTGTTTAACCAGTATAGACACCACACCTTTGCAAGCGCGTGCACTTTGCCTGCAAACACTTTTGTGGCTGGTGAAGCAGAAAACTGACCTCAGCAGAGTAGGAAGGATGAGCCACCTGACTACTTAATATCTCATTGAAGTCAGTGTCCTTTTTGAGCATTTCCATGGCATACCCTACCTACTTAATACATTCCATATTCTTTTCCACTATATATTTTTTTGCCAATTCTCTAGTTTTGTCTTCTTGAATCAAAGACCCTTTGGCTAAACCATCAAGTATATTCCGTGATTCATATATGATCCATATCTCTGGGCATCTCTGTATCCGGGAAAAGGGGAAAATCAGATTTTTTTTTATATTCTGTCCAATAAGTGGATTTCCACTTGCCACACTCCTTTATCTTATTAATGGAATATTAATGGAATGCTAGTCTCATGGCATTCCATTTCTTACTGGTGACTGCTGCCAGGCATTGTAAATAGTCATCAGTAAAACAAGCCTGAGTACCCCCCTCCCATCAGCTGCTCAAAGGGAAGTTCTCATAAATCATAGGTGCCAGTTGGGAAAAAAAAACAGCAACAGAAGTCTGTGCTGTGGGACTCTGAACCACCAGTTTAATGCAGCTTCTTTAGGACTTCAAGAACCACTCAAGCATCATTATGTATACCAGCTACACATATCAGATACCCGGGCTTCTCTTAGCCCAGTCAACCAGCGCATAGGGAGCAGTGAGCACTGTCACTATGGCGTAGATCGGGCAGCCTGAGAACTGAGCATTTTATTGTTCATGTCTTTTTAAAATGTCATATTGATGAAGTTTCTTTAATATCATCCTTGATAATTTTTTAAGCCCACTTAAAAACTTGAATGATGGGCCCGTGTTTGCCATTGAAATTGTCATGCCACTTTTTATCTTCAGCATCTGTTTCTCATTCATTTTTAATGTGAATTTTAGTCACAGCATTTTAGCTTTTTACTGGCATTATTTTAACAATATGAAACATATTGTCACATATTAGTGTTCCTTTCCTCTGCTTTGAAAATGCGGAGAAATAAACAGAAATCAGTCATTTACAAATTTTTCGCTCTATGCACCCATCCGTTTAACAAATGGCTATCATGTCATACCCTGCAGATACTAAGATAAATAAAACATAATTACTATAGAGTCAGCCAAGATACCTACTACAGAGGGAACCGGTGCTGATGACATTGGGGTATGAGTCCCTGACTTGCATGTAGGAAGAAACAGATGCTTGATTCTGCACAAATAGCAGCTGATTTTATTTCTTTGTGCCCACAGATTTACGTGCTGTGGAATAATATCCGTCTCTAAGGTCACTTTTAAATATCGGCCTCAAAATTAACTGTGACTATTTGACTCCTGTGACCCAACCAAACCCTTTTACTGTCTCATTTACATGATGTAAATGCACCCAGATTCACGACATTGGGGTGTTCTTACACCAGTCATCTTGATGTTTGACTGAACCCATATGTTTTGATGCAATTCAGCAACATTCCGGTGAGACTTGGCCACAATCATATTGCAATCACTGTAACATTCCAAAGATAGTAACACACTATCTACTCAGAACATTTCCGTTTGTTTATCTGCAGTAATGATAATGCTGCTGGAGTGGAAGGAGCAATGTAAGGGATCCTGGGGTCAGGACACCTGAAACTTAGTCCC
Organism: Catagonus wagneri; assembly: GCA_004024745.2. Classification (NCBI taxonomy): domain Eukaryota; kingdom Metazoa; phylum Chordata; class Mammalia; order Artiodactyla; family Tayassuidae; genus Catagonus; species Catagonus wagneri. The sequence goes on along the minus strand of PVHT020000521.1, from coordinate 32,925,149 downwards.
AGCTGTGCTTTTCAAGTAAGAAGTAACAGGGGAGATGCTTCTTCAAGTGCCTAGTATATAGCAAGTGCTTGATTGATGATGGTAGTTCATGTTATATCATGATTGCAATTAGAGTTCTCACAACAAGCTCGTGCATGACACAGAAGCACAGCACCCAATGTACAGCAAATCTGCAGTAAAATATGACCAGATGATATAAGCATTAGGTCTTTTGTTGTAGGTCCTTGAGTTTCTATTCATCTTTGTTCAGTCTCTGTTGCTCATATTGGGTAATTCCTGTTGGTCTGTATCCAATCTCACTGACCACTTCCTCTGTCCCTTCATTTGTCGGTTGAGCCCATCCACTGGATTTTTTTTTAATTCGGTTGTTGAATTCTCACTTCTAAAGTTTTCATTTGCTTCTTTTTTCATATCTGAGACGTTTTGTTTTTGCATTTGTTTCCATTTTGTTTGTAGTTACTTGAAGCATTTTGAGGGCGGCTACTTTTAAAATGTCAGGTGACTCTAATATGAGTCACCCCACGATTGACAACGTTCGTTGCCCTTTTCATTCATTTCGAGATTGCACTCTTTCTTGTATGGCATGTAACTTGCACTTGAAATCTGAACATTTCTGTGTTTTGCTATGAGAGTTTGGGTTTTGTTGAAACCTGCTGTTTCAGCAGGCTTTCTCCAACACCATCTCGCTGGATATCAGAAGGGCACTGCCTTTTCACTGCTAAGTGGGGACAGAAGTCTGGTTTCTCCATCAGTCTCCATTATGCTAATGGTGGGGGGGGGCTTCTTACTACAGGTCGCAGGGGGCACTCTGGCTGGCAGGTGTGCCTCTGAATTGCACCCATGTGCCCTGCGGTGACCACACAGGGCTTGCGATGCCTCAAGAGGGTGGATGTTTAGAGGGTGACCACTTTTCTAGTTGCAGGGCATCATTTTTTTCTGTTGCATTTGACTGGAGTATGGAGATTATGCTCTAAAAGCTTTCTGTCTTTTTGGGCTGCCCTTTCCCATTTCTAAGGCCGGAGAGAACAGCTTTTTGTTGGGATTGCTTTTGATCACTCCCATTGGTATTTCTTTGGCTCCAGTTTAGGATTAAATAAGGCAAAAGAAAGTCTGGGAGAGCCACTGTCATGTCATTCTTTGAGTCCTAACCCCTGACTAGTGTGGATTTTCTTCTTTCCACCTTCCAGAGTGTTCTGATATTTGCTTCTTATTTAAAATTCATGGTTGTACTTAGAGGGAGGAATAGGAAAAAGTGTTCTTACTCAACCCTCCTTGAAGTAGAAGTTGAGAGAGAGAGATCTAAAAGGCATGAAAAACTAAATTAAACTCAACTTAATGCAGTAGCACTGGTATTTGCATCATTTTCCAACAGTTTTAAATTTCTGATCAAATTCACGTAACCCAACCTAGACTTAATTAGTGTGTGCCTAGGAAATGCAGCCTAATGTAAATATTAGCTTTGATAGAAGGTAGTGAGTAGGGCAAATTTAGCAGCAAAACAAAATGGATTTATCTTAAATTTAAATAGTGATGATTTAAGGATTACCAACTCTTTGGGATTAGAGCAATAATCAAAAACTGAAAATTCCCTTTAACATTCACAATTGTCATTATTTTTCCAGGGTCACCTATTAGATAGAGCTGTGAGAAATTGAGATAGCTAATATCCTTAAAAGTTTACTAATTCTAATAAATGAATTAAAATATTTGATCTAGAGAGTGAGCCAGACTCTGAGGCTCGGGTGGACATGGGATGGTGGGCTGAAAGAACGGACTCCCCTGGTGGAGGGGGATGTTTTCAGCCAAGGATGGAAAACAGCTTCCATCTCAGTCTTTCACTCCAAACAAGTGGTGGTATCCATGTAGCACACTGCGTTGATAAGTAGTGTTCGAATGTCAAGTCTCAGTAAGAAAGAAAATTCTCCCCAATAGCTGGCGTTCCAAGGAGGTAAGAAGGAAATGGAGCAAAACACAACCAACCAGTTTCTATTCTGTTAAAAAAAAAAAAAAAAAGAAAATACAGAAATGAGACCGAATGCAATGTTTACTGGAAACAGAGAATCTGCCTAAATTCTGAGTCATTCGTGTTCAAATAATCATTTTAGTGTAAAGTAAAATTGCATATGTCTTCATTACAATGATCTGGATTTTGACAAGTTACATAGTGGTATAGAAGCAATATTTTATAATCTGGGGTCATGTATACACATCACAATTGTAGTTTCTCCTGGTGCTTTTACGAGACACTCCTGGACCCCAGATCTCATGCCTAGGGATTTGTCTCACCCTTGTAGCATTTCAGAGTGCCTAGTCCAGGACTGCATGTGGTTTTTTCCCTACTTAGTAGTTGTATTCCGGTGAAATAAAACTTGTGACTCGACCAGCCTCAAAACTGCAAATTAAACTTTTCTACTAACCGCAGTTTACCTTCCAAATTCTGCCAAGAACATAACAAGAAATATTAATGAATTTTTAATTTTTTTGTCTTTTTAGGGCTGTACCCATGACATATGGAGGTTCCCAAGCTAAAGACTGAATCAGAGCTGTAGCTGCCGGCCTACAGCACAGCCACAGCAACTCAGGATCCGAACTGCGTCTGTGACCTACACCACAGCTCACAGCAATGCTGGATCCTTAACCCACTGAGCAAGGCCAGAGATTGAACCTGCATTCATGGATGCTAGTCAAGTTCATTTCTGCTGAGCCATGATGGGAACACCTGATGAAATTTTATTTTGATAGACACCACAGAAGGCATTTAGTAAAATCTTTTAACTCATTCATAGGTTGCCAATGAAATATCCCAGACCAACATATTTTGTCTCAAAATACGACAAAATTTGCATATTTCTGGATGGGTATGCAGACCACCCGTCTGTACTCAAGTTTGCTGCTTCTTTCAGTTCAAGACCAGCAACAGTTCTTTGCCTCCATGAAGGAGTGCAGAGCGTGTCTTAGAACCATTGGATCTTATAACTAGAAAGAGATGAAATAATTTTGTTCAAAAGTCTGAGGACATCAATGTCTCTTGCAGCAACAAGGGTGGATCTAGAGACTCTCATGCCGAGAAGTAAGTCAGAAAGAGAAAGACAGATACCATATTATATCACTTATATGTGGAGTCTAAAATATGGCATGGCGTAAATGATCTATTGACAAAATAGAAAAGATCATGGACATGTAGGACAGACTCGTGTGTGCCAGTGGAGAGGGGGAGGGAGTGCAGTGGATTGGGAATCTGGGGTTAGTATATGAAAATTCTTGCATTTGGAGAAGGTGGGCAATGAGACCCTGCTGTATAGCACAGGCAACTGTACATCTAATCACTTGTAATAGAACATGATGGAGGATAATGTGAGAAAAACAATGTGTATACATATATATATATATATATATATATATATATATATATATATATATATGACTGGGTCACTTTGCCGTACAGCTGAAATTGACAGAACATTGTAAGTCAATCATAATAAAAGTTTTTTTTCAAAAGTCTGAGGACAGCAGATGGTCCTCAGGTGGAGAAGCCAGAACTGTGAGCCTCTGAGTCCCAGCAGCTGTGACATGTAGCAGAGATGCAGCCCTCTCCTCGTACCTGTGCCCAGCGCCATAGCCACACATGGGTTAAAGCTGTCATTTTCACTAGCTTCGTCACCTTGTCGAGTCAGGTAGCTTTCATAGGACCCCTGTCCTTTCCCAGTTCCAGGAGAGAATGGATTGTGTAACTTCTAATGTTACCTCCAATTAGGGAGTTTTGTAATTTGATCAGCAAATCTGCACTCAAATATTTTACTGTCTAAGTTAAATAGTTAAATGCAAATAAATTCTTTTGTATTGTGAATACTCAGGCTTGCCTATTAAATATTTCACCTCTCCAAGTTACATGAGTCCTGGTGTTAAAATAAACAGAAGAAGGTAGCTTTCCTTGTGTAACGTATTTTGGTTATTTAGTATTCCCATTTTTAGCGAATTCACAATATTTTACCCTTGTTTTTTTTAGCCCATCACTGCAGAGGTCAGACTTTACAAGCAACACAGTAAAAGCTGAGCCATCTGTGTTACGCTCTGGAGAATGACCATACAGGAAACCACATCTCCCTGTCATGCTGAGCTATGAGATGATGCACCACTGGGTCTTGGAAGTTAGGGAATAAAAACTCAGAATGACAGGGACAGCCTGTTGCAACGAAGTAGGAGCAGGACTCAGAGGCTGGGGAAGATGTTTCTGCGGTCTGCCCCCGCAGCTGTTTCTCCTCATTTTCTAGGCACATAATAATCCTCCTGCAGGACCTGGAAGTTGGGTGTGACCACGTGACAAGTTTGGACTGAGCACATGTGCAGAGAAGTCATTACCAAGCTGTAATTGCTGCTACTGGATTCTCCCACCCTTGGAGGGACCCAAGTGACAATGTGTACAGGATAGTGCCGGTAAAAAAGGGCAGAGCCCAGATCAGACACGACTGCTGGCCATCCTGCAGGGCAGTCCTTAGTAAAGCACCTGATACCACAGTGAGCTCAACCATCTGAGGAGTAAACCCTGGGGGTGTGATGGCGGTGAGATTCTGGGGTCCCATTCCTCCTCTGAGGCACCTTCACCCACCCTCACTGGTTCCTCATCACCCAGCTTTGCCTCTAGTTCCAACCCTGTGATAGCCGTTCAAGAGTCTTCTCTCTCTGGACTTGTGATGATTTATGTACACCTATAATTGAAATAAAATCCATTAAGAAAAAAAAAAAAAAAAAAAGAGTCTTCTCTGTCTGAATCCCGAAACCTTCCCAGGAAGTCTCGATTATACCAAGGATCCGAGCACCTGCAACTTGTGCTCCTCGACACAGCGATTCCCCCCAAACCACCATGCTGACCCTATTCTTTTTCAGTTTTGTGTCCTGCTTTCCAGATCTGTGTGAATTCCATAAAAACACTTAAGACATTTTCCTTCAACTTCAGATAAATCACCTGATCACAGAGAGTGAAAGTCAACATCAACCGCTTAGAACATGAAATAAAATGATCATCAGGCTAACTGTAGGGCATTTGAAACTCATCTTTGCATTGAGAGACCATGAAGGAGCAAGGCCTCTGTACCTTCATACAGAGGATATGTGACCATGGAATTAAAGAGACAAAAGGACAAACTTTCATATTTCAGCAAACTCCCTTGGCAGGTGGAAGCTTTCTGAATACCGAGCAGCTTTTCTTCATCATGTCGGATGTTTCTCTGGCTTCCATATTTCAGGGCTGTTCTGGGTAATTTAGAATGCTGTTTATAGAAATGCAGAGAAATTTTGCTGCTGGATGTCAGCTGAAAATAAACAGGAGGAAAACTTTGCTGCTATGTGAAGTGCACTTAAAGAATAAAAATCTCCACTGTAAGATATGAAAGGGTGATGTTCAAGCTAATATGGAAATGTACATTTTACGAAATGATTTCCTCAGGCATGCTGGGACTCTGTCTGGAATTTTTTTATCCCAAGTTTGAGAATCTTTGCTTTTGCTACATCAGAATCAACACAAAACTTTCCCTGAAGTTGAGTGTGAATTAGCAAGAAGAGATTTTTTTGCAGTAACATGGAAGTTTTTCCAGGTGAGAGAGGCAGATGTGAAAAGTGGAGAAGTTTTCCTTTGATTTCTTTTACCTTCATCCATTCACCCTGGGTATCCTCTATTAGAGCACATGTCTTGTAGTGAAAAATTATCATCAGTGGTAAGTACTCTTTGAGCTTTAAATGCTGGAATGTTATGGACTGAAGTTTATTTCACAGTCTGTATTTTGGCAGTTATTGGTTGTGTGCATTAAATTAGAGTATCTATCAATATGTCACAAAAACTGTAGTTTATAACTCAATTTATTATCCAGTTCATGTTAGTTTGCATCTTTTGTCTCCTGTTTGCATTCTTCTGCTCCATTTATTTCTTACTTTCAGTGATTAATTCCGTAAAAGATACTAGTTGACAACAGATCTTCAAGCTGGTCTAAATCGTATTATATAATATACATGAAATGCTATTTAATTGGGATTGTTTTAAACAAGTGAATCTACACCAATATGCACATATTAAAAAGTAAAAAGTGGCATTTCTGATGTGGCATAGACTCTAACCACAGCAGCTTGGTTGCTGCAGAGGCACAAGTTGGATCCCCAGGAGGTGCAGTGGGTTAAAGGATCCTTCATAGGTTGCAGCTGTGGCTCAGATTCTGTTCCTGGCCCGGGAATTTCCATATGCTGTACGTACGGCTATTAAAAAAAAAATTAAAATAAAAAAAATAGAAAGTACAAAAACATGAATGTGGAATATCCTGGAAAATGGAGCTATGAGTGACATAAATGTACTTTATTTTTTATATTACCCACCTTTCCTAAAGTGTTCAATACAAATAGTAATGCTTATAATCAGAATTTTTTTCATATGTGTGTAATGTGTATAGACACAGCCTATGAGCCTCTCTTCTCAAACATTATCAGTAGTTTCTTGAAGGCTGATGGTGTTCAGGTCAGGATCACTCTGTTCTTTGCCAGGGCCTTGAGGATCCTACGATAGCCAGCAACCCTCACATCCACTGTCCTTCCCATCCGTGTGACAGGTGGTCCTTCTCCACATGGTGGCCGCACCCCCACCCCGGCCTCCATGGCGTCTGGGAGGAACAGAGGGGGGAACTCACACCTGCGCCCCTGCCCCGCCCCCCCGCCTCTTCAGGACCACATGCAGTGTCTGCCACGGCCTCGCCACTGTCTCCTGAACCACAAGCCCCTGCATTTCCCCATGTATACCTCAGAATGTAAATAGAGTGGCTTTTGTAAAAGGCAGATCTTGCATCCCATCTGTTCTAGGGCTGCCTTCCCCTTATCTTCCAAAACTTCTGCCGCGCCTCTGCCTTCCCGCTCCCATCTCTGCCTTCTTACAGCTACAGTGTCAGTGCGTGTGGTAGGGGGGTGGGGGTGGGGGTCTTGGAAACAACTTGGTGCCGTAACAGAGAGTACAGCACACAAAGAACAGACAGTGTCACTGGATAGGCTAAGATAAAGGACAAGGCAGGCCCAGAGCTTAGAGTGGGATACCAGACAAAGAGCGCCGTCCTGGGTCAGGGGAGGCAATGGAAGGAGGTAGAAGCGGAGAGGGGAAAGCAGGCTTCACCCCCACATCCCTAGCCTCCCAGTTCTGGCCATCCGGGGACTGGGCCAGGTGGATGCTGTAAAATGCGGTGCCCCTGTGTCCAGGCTGAGTCCTATCCCGAGAGCAGCCTATTGTTTGCCTTAAATCATTGATGATCTTTAAAAGAAATGTAAATAAGAAAAAAGTGTTTTGTATTTTACCCACATAATGGCCATTCCCTGACTCTCTTCACTCCACTGTGGAGAGTCAAGGTTCCATTTAGAGTCCGCTTCCTTCTGGAAGGACTCCACTAACATTCTGGTAATGCAGATCCGTGGCTGATGGATTCTTGCAATTTTCACACTGTGACATACTCATTCATTCGGTAGTAGGAATGAACAGTCTGATTGAAACTGCTAGCACTAATGGCCTGAACCTAGCCAGAACACAGATTGGGACTTGAACCCACGTGCTGGGACGCAAACCCAGCCAAAACCCAGACTGAGACTTGAACCCAGCCTAAAGCCAGATTGGGACTTAAACCCACGATTTTAAATTAGAATCTCTCACCCTCTGGCTGGACTCACTGAGGTTCAGATTCTTTATGCGCAGAAGGAATTCAGCAAGAGACAAAGTGATAGGCAAGAAATAGATTTATTAAGATAGGACGCTTGGGAGAGAAGCAAGCAAACAGGCAGGCAAGGAAACTCTGCCCAAAGATCTGGCGGACTACAGATCTGGGTGCTTGGAAAGGCCTGCCTCTTCCTTTCTGGGAGTAGCACCTCCTCCTTAGTATCCTGTAAGGTATGTATTCAAATTAGCAGAAGGGCAGTCCTCAAACTCTTGCCCTTGATCTGAATCTGAATTCAGGCCTCATCCCATCCCCCAGGCAATGACCTGAGGCAATTCTCGAACCTCCACTAGTCAAGCAAGCCTGCCTTGTTCTCCCAACATCCCCCAGGTTTCCCTCTTTATCTAGGATCCCCTATTGGGACATCTACAACCGGCTGTGCCTACTCCATCCCTGTCATAATGATGTACCCATCTGCATGAGTCACAGAATAATACTGTGAATCCCACTGACACAAAGTCCAACGAACACAGTCAAAGCTTATGTATGGGGGAGATGTGGAGGCTGGTGGCCAGGTGTGTGGTGGGGTTTGGACTTGAAGGGGCAGGGGGGAACTTTCTGGAGTGATGCAAATGCATTTCTCTTATCTGGTTATAATCAACAAAATGTGTGTTCATCAGGTGAACCCTAAATCTAGCCCATGAAGGAACCCACTGGCAGGGGACTTTTACACTAAAAAAGCTAGAAATAGTAATATCTACTAATAAGATGAGGTGTGAAGATAATATGAAATTAATTAAAGCTTAGTCGTATCTTACTGTATTTACCAAGTGTATTGTTTATTAATATTTTTTTGAAATTTGACTTTAGCATCATTACAGAAGCAGGTAGGGGTATTGCTTTTCTGTCATGCAGTCACATACATAAGGCATTAATCAAAACTTGATATATTACTGCAAATACTGTGGCCTGTTGAGAGTCTTTTATAACTGCAGACTTCACATGTGTGGGTCAGAGAAGTGTTCTCATTTTCTGTTTTGCAAAGTCAGTCACCTTTCAGGTAGAATCTGCAAAGCAAATCTGCCCTTATAACAATAAAAGAAAACAACAGTAAAACTAATAGGAGCATTCGGAATATTATGTCAGAAAATATTGCATGACATGGTCATGAAATTGATCTCATCAGAAATATGATCTAAGGAGGTAATCTATAAACTCCTCATAAAAGAACAATGATTTTTGAAGAATGTAAATCATTTGCACTTACTTAATCTATTTTTTTCTTTACCATCAATGGTGTTCTTTCTTCTGCCATGAAGAATAGAAACTTTAGGAATTTATTCTATATTTACAGAAAATAAATTTAAATTATTGTATATGTATTTTATAATATAGCCTCTGATCGCTTCTTTCAAAATTCCCAGCAAAGATTCTGAGAACTTGGGTATTTCCTGAGAAATTTTTTAGGCAAATAAAACAACAAATTGAAAGAAAACACACATAGGTCACAAAATTCACGTTTCCTGAAGTTAAAATAAGAGACTGTATAGATTTTGATATTTGCCTCATAAATCTGTTTCCTGAGAAATCTAGTAAGACATCCAAGATGACCATGGGGACAGGTTGGCAACTGTGGCTGAATGGAAATCAATCAGCTCGATGGAAAGGATATTAATCTGTGATCAGGGTACATTTGGTTGTCTGTGCTGGAGCTCTTGGCAGAGACCAAACATTCCTCTTTCCTGGTTATTCCTGTTCTCTCTCCTGAAGAATATTTACGTCCCCTGGTTCCTCTGGATCTTGGCATAATAACGAGGAGGAGAGAGAGGCTTAGGTCAAGGAGGAAAGCGTAGGAGAGAGTGGGTAGGGGCGGGTAGCCTTGGGGGGTTTGGCCCCGCACAGCCAGAGCAGACGTGGGCAGAGGACCAGACATCACAGCAGACTTGATCTGTGACCCTGGAATCTTTGTTGTTGACCTTGGGAGATTTGCTGTGGATCCCAGCATAAATGGGAGCTCGCCTCCACTCATGCTCCAACACCCGAGGCGGGGGATCTGGGGCACCAGGAACCAGAGACCCTATTTTCATATGGTTTAGGGTTAATGCGAAATAAACTTCTATAGGAAAACTGAGGGATTCTGTGTGGGTCTAATTTCCAGTAATTATACTATGGGGAAGTGCACCTATAGTAATAATCTGGGTAGAAAAGTCTTTGCTGAGTTTGTAGTAACTGTGAGGAAAGAATTGGGACACATTTGTTCCTTGCTGATACAATGGAGTGTGTGTCTCCGTTAACGCTTCTGTAGTCACTTTGTCCATGATCCACAGGGAGCTGCGTCCACCAAGGGACCAGGGGTCCTTGTACATGTTTCCAGGTGAATCTGAGGCACCTCAATGCCATTTTTTTTTATAATTTTATAGTGATTTTTATTTTTTTCCATTATAGCTGATTTACAGGGTTCTGTCAATTTTCTGCTGCACAGTCACACATACATGTATACATTCTTTTTTCTCACATTATCATGCTCCATTACAAGTGACCAGACATAATTCCCAGTGCTATACAGCAGGATCCCATTGCTTATCCATTCCAAAGGCTATAGTTTGCATCTATTAGCTCCAAGTCCCCAGTCCCTCCCACTCCCCCCGCCCTGGCAACCACAAGTCAACGCCATTTAAACCACTGCTCTCTCTATGTCACTTATACATAGAATATAAAAAAAAAAAAGTCAAAGTCGGGAGTTCCCATTATGGCTCATCAGTAAGGAACCACACTATTATCCATGAGGACTTGGGTTCGATCCCTGGCCTTGCTCAGAGGGTTAGGATTCAGCATTGCCGTGAGCTGTGGTGTAGGTCGCAGTCACAGCTCAGATCTGGCATTGCTATGACTGTGGTGTAGGCCAGCAGCTACAACTCCAATTCAACCCCTATCCTGGGAACTTCCATGGACGCAGCCCTAAAGACACACACACACACACACACACACACACACACCCCAAAGGCAAGTCAAACTCACAGAAATAGTAGAATAGTGATTGCCAGGGGCTGGGAGGTGGGGGAAACAGAGAGGTTAGTCTAGGGGTACAAGCCTGCAGCTCTGAGATGAGTAAGGTCTGCGGACTTAGTATGCACCGTAGTGACTACAGCTGTTAACACTGTCCTGTATAACTGAAAATTGCTAAAAGACCGCAACTTAATTGTTCTCACCAAAAAGAGAAAAGATAACTAAGTGAGGTGATGGTGTGTTGATTAACTAGATGGGGGGATCTTTTCACAGTGTGTATAGATGTCAAGTCACCATAAGGTACACTTTAAACATCTTACGGTTTTATGTTATTATTCCTCAATAAAGTGAGAGTGACACAAAACACAGGTTTATAGATTGACTTACAGTCAGTGTCAATGTTCCCAGGCATCTAGTATTTTAAATACTGTACGTACCTGTAGTCAAGAGGTCCTGCAACAGTAAAGGGGTCTCAAAGCCCTGCATCCGATCAGGATCATATAATCTGAAGTCCTCTTATTGGCACCTGTACAGAACCCAGCACATCACCCTGGAACATACCCTGCCCTTTTGTTTGTTTCCTTCATCTATAAAACAAGAGCATAGTTAACTCACTAAGTTCTAGGTTTCTTTGAATCTCACCTGTGATAAGAGATACAGCCATTCCCCATGTGCGTTGTCATTATCACTTAAAGAAAATTCAGATTTCTATCCTTCACAGTCATCATACTTTCTGAGGATTCATTCATTTAATTTTCTAGGTGAGATTAACATTCCCCTCTTTTGAGTGTGCCCTGTTTTGAAGTTAAATTTGAAAAGTTCTTTTTGCTAACCGTAATAAATTTCTAATTGCTAGTTTATCCAGCTTTTAAGGATGAAAAGAATATCCGAAGTAATGGAGTCACCATCACACTCTGTTTTGTCTTCTTTTTTTGTCTCATCTTCAGATGGAGAACATGACTTCTCCACTCCGCACTGACATGTAACTGGACCAGAGACGGAACCCCCTGGTGCACACATCGACACGAGGAGCAGAAACAGCTGAAGGAACAGCTGATACTGGACTGTGACAGGCGTCCACGCTTTCATTCTGTCAAGCTGGTAAGTGGACTACGCTTTGCACTGAGAGCTAGAGCTAGAACGGTCACGCCTCCTCTCCAGTCGCTGAAATTCAGGGAAAAGTCGGGGAAGATGTTTTGTTACATCTGACGTTGTCAGATATATTACAGTTAGCAATTTCCTTTGCTTTTTGGAATGTTGTTCTTAGCACAGCAAGAAGAACAGTCTGTGAAATAGTTCCTTAACTTTGTCACCCATGGTCCGGTGTTTGTTTTTATCAAGCTTGAAAAACAAACAAGTTTTATTGTTTTTCCATCCGTGATATTACAGTCAACATGCACAGCAATTACGAATGTGTACAGTCTCTGCTTCTTCTCACTCTAAGAACTTTCTGAGTTGTTGGGGGAAATGTCTGTCTCTTTCTTGCTCCAGAACCTAAGAATCACAGAAAAGAGGTTTACAAAAGTAGGAAATGCTAAGACAGATGAAGAAAGTAAGTTTTGACACAGGATTATAGAGAAAATGTATCAAGAATACATTTTTCTCAACTATTTTCTTTATTAATCATGGAACTCAATGTTTTTAAGATGAAATATTTAATCTGCTTATTTATTTGTTTTAGAAAAATAGGAAAGCATATATTTATCACACACAAGATGAGTGCTTTAAGAGAATCATCACAAGGGGATGTGGAAGGAAGCAAGGAAAATGCTAGTGTCACCTTAATCATGGAGAGTTGACTGTCAGACTGAGACATCATAAATGACGAATTCTGCTAGCTAGAGGAAAGGCTGCTTTGAGGAAAGGGTGAGTGTATAGCACGCAATTGTCAGGGCGTAAGAAGCACAGCGTGCTTAAAGCTCAGCAAGAGTTTAGTGAAATGCGGATGCTGACCCTTGAGCCTGAAGGTGCCAATGTTTGGCCTGTGGGTAAGGCCCAGCAGACATCTGGGGGTGGGCGTGTGAGGACTGGGGGCCTGGCCTTCTTCCTGCAGGCTCTTCGGGCCCGGACTGTCCACGCATGCGAGTGACAGGCTAGGTGCTCATTCATGCATGTGACACTGGACTCAAACTGGAGAGCGTGGAACTAACGTTTCTCTGGGGGCTGCCTGAGTAGGCTCTGGACACTGGGGTAAAGAGCTGACTCTTCCCACAGACCACACTCTTTTCCTTTGCTAGGGCAGAACTCCTCAGTCTGAAGCTCAGCTAGTTTTATTTGCTTCAGTGAAAATTGTAGGTGTATAATTTACAAATTAATACCATTTGCTTACACAGCTCTTTTAGTCAATAGAGTATAAAAAGGAAAAAGGCCCTTTGCTATCATTTGCTTTTATTCATGAATTGGTTTAAAATATATTCCGGAAGCAGAGCACATAAAAACATAGTTCCATTTAGTGAGTTCTTGCCACATGCCACATAGTAGTAAAAGTTAACACTTTTAAAGTTTGTTGAGCTAAGTCCTCTCTAGTTTGTTATCTGATTAAAAACTGATACCAAAACCATAAGAAAGTATTATTTGTATTCCCGTTTTACAGAGGAGTAAACTGTCTGTTAGATAAATAAACTTTGCCCAGAGCTAGGCAGGCCTGGGATACGGATGCTCTGATTCCAAATCTTAGCTGTTCTTGATCCTCCTCCCCTTACTCCCTGTGTCTCCTCTGCGTTAGCAAGAATTGTGCAGGTGACCCCAAAGCTGCCTATCTGGAGCGTAATAGTTGAGTCTCGTGTAAAATTAACTGGACTCTGACATTTCAACAATTTACCATGATGGGCAGTTAAAAATACAACTAGGAAACACTTTATTGTACCTCATATGGGGTGTCACTAAGGATAATATAGAGATATTTCAAAAGTTGTTTTTTAAAATGAGGTAGCAAAATGGAAGTGACTGGTGTGTTGGCTTTTAGTTTCAGTTAAGGAAATCAATTGGATCTTACATAAAAGCGATTTGTTGTGAAGATCCTGTGTACCACTTAGACAGACAGGCTTGCTGATTTCCCCTGGTAATTAGGAAGCTCTGAATCAAATCCACAGCCCATCATTATCAAATATGAAAGCTAAAAGGATGAATGGTGATGATAACGTGCTTTGGCTTCTCTGATGTTTGCTTCATTTATTTTCTGCTTTTCTCAGATTACCTCGCCTTAATTTCATTTTTTTGTACTTGTATGTAATATCTGAAAGCTATTTCAAATAATTTTTAAAATGAAATTAATTCAATAATTGATTCAGTAATTGGGAAAGGGATATAATTTAGTCGATGCTCAACAAATACATGTTTGTATATGTATGCACTGATAAAACACATTTATTTTTTATTTACCATACACCAGGTAAAAACTTACTTTAAAACTTAAAAAAAAAAAAAAACTCAAGGTTTAAGTTGATCTGTCAATGATTCTGAAGAAATTGAGCAGCCATTTATTAAAATTATCAAAACTGGGGAGACTGATTATACATCATTATTTTGCTCATCCATGAATAGTCTACAAAAGAAACAATAGATATTTTCCATGAAATAAATGCTATTTTTCATGACTCTATTTAAAGCTTAACCACTCAAAAGTCACGTGTGAAGTTTCTGATCGGTAAGCTGTGAAAAAAAAAGATATCACATAAAATTAGTTCACCCAAAGGTCAAAGTGTGCTAACGGTAAGTCAAGTTGCTGGTAAATGATTCTCAAATCGTTGGCAAAATCAGCTAAGGGAGTGATCTGGAGTCACAACAGCGCTTTCTTCCCCAGATAGGTAAGTGGTAAGTCGCCGGTTCTTATGATGCTGCCTCCAGCTGGGATGGGACTTCCTCCGTGCTCGGCCGTGGCCCCGCAGCCCTCACCTGCCACACTGTCCTGACCCCCTCAATCCGTGCTGCCTCTTCTGGTGCCGTGTGTAACTGAACTTACAGAACCCACGCACCTCGCCTTACCTCCCACAGCCCTGGGGAGGCTGGTGTGAATAACAAAGTGCAGGACATCCGCACCCCTGTCACTTGGTGAACACATCCTGGTTTCCTGTTTCAGAAGAGGAATCCCTGTGCCGACCGTTATCCAGAGAGGGTGTGTCAGCCTACATGCCCACAAGCAGCCTGTGAGTGTCTGGTGGCCAAATCCCAGCCAGTATTGGGTGTTTTCATCTTTTTAAGATTTTAGTCTTTCTATCAGGCATCTACAAATTTATGCTTTTAATTCTCATATTCCTGGTGATAAATGAATTTCAGTGCATTGTCATCATCAGTCATTTTAATATCACCTTTTCATTTGTTGTGAGAGGTCTGTTCATTTATCTATTGAGTTAATTTCTGGTTTTATCAGCTTATAGAAATATATACATGATGTATTTACATATATAATAAATACAGAGAAATTGATTCTAGGATTCTAAATATAACAAATATAAAAGTGAAAGGAAAAACAAGTAGACATCAAAATACACTACAAAAAGCATTATACTTGAAAGAAATTCCTGGTAGAGTATTTTAGAACATACCATAAAGAGAGACAGCAATGTGTATGAATATTTTTTGCTGGACTTTCATTGGAATGCATAGCCTATATGTTAATTTGGAAAAAGCGGAAATCTTTATAGTTTTGAGTCTACCAGCCACAATATGTTGTATTACTCTGTACACTTAGGTCATCTGTATTTTGTCCCAGTAGAGTTTGCTGTTTTCAGGATACATTATTCTGATTTTAGGAAGAGTTGGATAGTTTTATCCCTGTGTGTTCTTTAGAAGACTTTGTGTAAGATGCTGTGTTCCATTTCCTAAAAGATGAAAGACTTCGCCAGGGAAGCAATCTATGCTTGGGATTTACTTTGTGAAAAGATTTACTCATGGACTCAATTTTTTAAATATATCTTAGATTATTTAGGGTTTTTTTTTTTTTTTACCTGTGTCAGCTTTGGCAGGTTGTATTGTTGAGAATCTATTTATTATCCCAAAATATCAACTCTCTTGGCATAGAATTGTGCCTGATCTCCTTTCATCATCTTACTGATGAGGACACGGTCTGTCCCACTTTCCATCACTTGTCGCACTTGGATTCTGTCCTCTTCACTTAATCAGTCTTGTTAGTGACTCGTAACTGTATTAATCTTGTAAAAGTAACTGCTGGTGGCTTTGTGGTTGTTATTTATATTTCTATTTCTTTGAGTTCTTTTTTATCTTCATTATTTCCATTTTACGAGTTTCCTTAGATTTGATTTGCTGGCCTTTTTCTAGCTGCTGTAGATGGCAAATGAAATTACTGATATTTCAGCCATTTTTCTTTTCTCAAATTTGCCTGTATAGCTACACATTCTTTCAAACAGTAGTGTTAGCTGCTGCATTTCACGATATTTATATATTTAAAACCATTTTTCTCCTCAACATGCAACTGCAGTTAAAATTAAGGGGTTAAAGTAAGTTTGATCACACAGAGCAATCTCAGCCTCTGTGCTTCCCACAGGAAAGAACGAAAGAAGGGAATGGGGGAGGGGAGGGAGAGAGGGAGGGAAACAACATTATATTCCTAAATTCTGTCCCAATTTTGGCATCAGATGGCCTTCACATTATAAGACCTTAGAATGAAAGATTTCTACAATGCAGTTAAGTATGGGTTTAAAATTGTTTCTTCTAGAGAAACAAAGGACAACAAATTTTCATTACATTTGTGTTTTTTGCTGAACAAAATATAGAGAAATTGAAATTAACACTAAGTCTAACTGGGCTCATTGTTCAACAGCCTGGCTTCTTATCCTTCAGCAAAAATACCTTAACTCCTCAGAAGAGATAAGTCCCTTATGGCAACACCCAAAAGAATTTTTTTTAAAAAAAAGGAAGAAACCAACAAAACCAAATCCCAAATATGAAAACCTATGTCTTTAGGGTTTGGGAACAGACAGTCTTGGTCCAAAGTGGGATCATTTCTGAGAAGCACTTGTGTCCTTTCCCCTCCTCCCCAGTCCCCAGATCCAGGTCAGAAACATGATGCCAGAGCCAGGGGCAGAGCAGACCCACCCCCGCCCCCACCGGCACTCATTCCAGCACCTTTACCCCCCTTGCCACGTAGACTCTGCTCCATGCTAAGAGCACTCAGTTTCCTTAGAAAAAAGAGTCACCCATGTTTGCATTACAAATAAAAAAAAAAAAGACTCTTGGGTAATATGTGTATATTCAGTATTAGATAGTTGATCATGAGACAGACATATCAAGATATATACCGATTTCAGGGACTGAGAAAACATTCACTTCACCAAAGGCTAGAGTCCGCAACACGACACACACTCTCTCATGGTTTTATAGCATCATTATTTGATATATCCATTAAATTAGTATTTTAAGTGGCTAATCCTTCCTGGGTGCTCTGCTGGGTAGTAGGATTCGGAGCCATGAAGGAACAAAGGCACTCTCTCCCAGATAAACTCTTTTTAGGAAGAGGATCAGGGCAGTGTCTAAGGTTCCACAGTGTGAGATAAAGGTCAACGTGTCAGAGCTGCGGTGAGGAAGTCACCATCTCAGTCCCTGAGGACTACTCACCACAGTGGCCCTGGAGGCATGGGGACATACACCGGTCCCCAGTTCTCCCCCCAGCCTCCCGGACAGAGGGATGGTGCAGAGATGGACACACACAGACGTCTAAGGGGATTAAATGAGGGCAGTTCTCTCTCTCCCTTTCCTTAGAATATTTACTTTTGAAAACCTGTAATTACTTTCTCTGTTTTATGTTTAAAATCCAAATAAATCTGCCAGGGCAGACCCAGGACTATGCTTCTCAAGGGCAAAAGAGCCCCATTTTGAAGTGTCACCATCAAGGACATGGCACCCTGTCTCCCAGGCCCTGTGGGAGGCCAGAGGCACCCTTCCGGGGCACCTGGTCCAAGCTGAAAAACCACCACCTGACGTCAAGACAGGAAGAAGTTTATTTTCCTCAAAGCTCAGACCAGAAAACATAATTTGAAACAAATGCTACTTTCAGCCTGCAACATAAAGCATATCTTAGAAAGAAAACACCAGATTTATAATTATTTAACCCAGCCTAGCTCAGATGTGGTTAGATTTTTAAAGCCCACACAACTCTGGCACATATTGGAGTGAGTCCCTCAGCTTTTGTTTTATGACTTAGGCATTATCACTGTGAAGGAAAATGAGCCTGAGCACCATTTGCAGCTGGCGATCCCTGACTCTGACCTCAATTGTGAGTTCATTGAGATGCCACACAAGAAAAACTTGGACCCGCCAGCCTTGGAAGAGCAGGATGTAGACACTGCAGTGAGAACCACTTGCATAGCCCAGGCCTACAGCCTACTGAGCATTAACGGCTGTTCCCAACAGCCTTTTGCTTTTTGAAATTCATAGTTGTGCCATGCTTTCTGTAGTCCAGAATGAATTTTGCAATTTTTTCACTTAGAACTTTACACAATTTGGGAAAATTATATGCTAAAGGCTTCAGAGTCAATGATTGTTTTATGAGTACTCAATAAATACCTATTTTTTAAAATAATTTTTAAATGAGAGTCTTTTTTTGAGTAGCTCAAAGTTCCAAGCCATATTATAGAATTAGAATGAAATTTAACTAGAATTTAAAATTGTGTAGCTGTTTTGACCATTTTCTGTTAATGTTTAGAATGTTGTTTTCATATCATTTCCTTTGCTCTTCTTAGCAAATTAATAATAAGGATTTTACTACTAGAATATGTAATTTGACTGGATCAACTCAATTTTTCTACTACTTTTCTCATTTTAATTCATAACTATTGAATAAGAAGTCCTCTAGTAAGATAATCACTTTCATTTTTTATTCATAATCCCTTTAATTCAACAATATACGATTGCTTTTCTACTAACTTGCTTTTTAAAATTAAATGGAATTTCTGGACCTAAATTCTGCATATATTTGCATAGCTAAATTGGTTCTTAGCAAAACATTATCAGAGAAATTAAATAACAGTAGATCTAGTTGATTGATTACATTTTTGATTTTGTAAATTCTTCAAAATAAATAACAGTTGAATTATTCAAATGTAAGGAATTGCATGTAGATTAGAACACTAAAATATTAAACAAATTGGCAAAATGGCACTTTATCAAATGTATGTAGAGATTATATGCTATTAGAACAGAATTAAAATAAGGACACACACACCGATTATCTCAGAGCTATTCTGAAATAAAAAGAATTACAGCAGCAACATGTAATTTGTGAATTTTTAGGTTTACTTTGATAAGACTGGTAATTACAGTTTATTTCAAGTCGAAATCAGTCGAGCAGCCTCAACACCATGTTTCTATTGGCTGTGAATTCTGTCACTCCCAGGACCAGGTCAAGCCCAGCCTCTGAAAGGAACAGGAAAGGTAGGGCCACTGAGCCCCTCTGTACCTGCCACTTTGTTCTCTGAGCAGCGGCTCTATGTGAGATGAGGTCCCGACACATCCTGAGACTCTCCATCCTGGCGAAAATGAAGTTGTGAGAAGGGGCAATTTGGTCAATTCGGATAGATGTCCTCCTCCTCTAATACAACCCAGGTGGTTTTTCTGAGCACCAGGCTCCTATGTAAATTTAAACGTAAATCCTTATAGCCCTAAGCACTGCCTGTGGGATTCTTGACACTTCAATGCCTATCTTCACTCTACTTTTGTATCTTAAAATCAGAGTTGCTAATTTCTATTTCTCAGTTTGCCTGTGTGAAAGGCATTTTTTTTTGAATTTCTAAGAACTTTGGTTACCAATAAGAACAATTCCAGGGCATCAATAATTATAAGGCAATGTGATTATACACACACACACACACACACACACACACACACACACACACGTATATATGGTAAACTGTTTATAATTAGATAGATGGAAAGGCAGAGAGCTAGCTAGAGATAATCTCCTCGTAAGAATGGTTTGAAAAGAGAGTGTTATCTTGCCCACTTCTGAGACAGGCATAGGAGCTCAAAGAACAGTAATTCAAATCCAGAATTGAAATTGCTCAAAAAAGCAGTAATTCAAATCCAAATTTAACCTTGAAATAAGTGCCCTCTCTGCAGCCATCTATGAAGTAAAACTTGAGACACTTCAGCGTTTCAGATCAATGCTTATTTGATAAATTGGTTTGTAATTCCTTGCTTCTATTTGTGTTATTTTGAAAACAATTTCAAAAATTGGAGTGTAGTATTTCAGTTATTTTGTACCAAGAACATCAAATTCTGTTAAAAGAAATTAACATTGGGATGGAGAGGTAGGAAAAGAAGTTACAGATCATTTTCAGTTTGTGTCTCCTCGTCAAGGAACAGTTAAAATCAAAACAAACAATGCAGGTACCTCTGCTTCAGCACTGAAGTAGCAGAAGTAGGGTTTGGTAGTTTGCAGTAGGAAAGGGGCCCAGGGGCAACAGGGACAGCCTTGGAGGACACCTGATTGGGTGTTTTTGCATCGAAAAGGTGTGGGATGCTCCGTCAGAGTCCCTTGGCTGGCCTGTGGACATGGTCATTCCACACAGTGCCATCCTGGGGTTGTGACTCTCGGCTGGTACTCAGGGCTCCTTTGAATAGCCCCTGATAATAGTGCAGTCACCACGGGCAAGGTCCGCGATGCCACTCACACTTAGGACAAACACTGTACATTCAGACAGACCTGGGTTCGGACCCTGCTCTGCACATGACTGGAATGGTTGGAAAGTCACAGGAGCACTTGAAAAGCAGCCTCTACACCAGTGTTTGATGGAAGGGGATCATCGCAAGTAACTCCGAGGGCCGAGGACGTGGTGGTTATGAAGGGTCTGTCACTGTGCAGATACATAGTGAGCTCCTATTTTCTGTGTGATTGTGCATTTGGGTGGGTATGACCTGTAGATTATTCCAGGACAACTATGTTTGAGACACAAGTGGTGAAAGATCTGGGGCTCAGAACAATCATGGAGCAGCACAGAGGCTGATGTGTTACAATTTTAAAAATCTGATTAAGCATTTCTTCTGTTCAGCACTTTATGACGATTAGTGCAAAGGACCATGCCTGGGGTACCTGCATTTCAGTCTTGTCTTGTGACTTAGAACTTGAATATTAGTTATCCTGGGCAAGTTATTTAAATATTATTTAGCTGTGAGCAAGAATGGGACCGCACGGGTGGGCCTTGTCACATTGTCCTGAGTGAGAAAAGTCAGACAAAGAAAGAGAAGTGCTATATGATATCAACTATATGTGGACTTTTAAAAAAATCAAAGCAGTAAAAACCAACAAAATAGAGAATAAAATAGTGGTTTTCAGGATGGCAGCAGGGGATAAGATTGATGGTGTTTACGGACCTGTCACAACTGACATAATATTCAGTATATTGACCCTGAGCAGTAATACTGTACTACTGTTGTGTAGTATGACACACAGTATTCCATCGCAGGGCAGTATCATGCTACAATACTGTACTACAAGTATGTAATATGATAAATAGTATTCTATCTATATGAAAGCCTGTGCACCTTTAATTCACACAATTTTTCCAATAAAAATGGTAATTATGTGAGGTTATAGAGGCATTCACTATTATGCTAATTCTTTCACAGTATACAGATATAGCAAAATATTTGTATACTTTAACAAAACGTTCTATGTCAAGTATAACATAATAAAGCTGGGGAGGAATAAAGAAACCCAGGGCCTCCATTTCCTATATAAGATAGGCACACGGAGATTTCGTCTTCTCAGGCCTGGTTGAAGGAGTCAGTGCAAAGATCTTGTGCGAGGTCAGCCTACTTCACATTTGATATTATTCTTGACTATGAGGTGTAGATACAAGTGGTCTTCTTTTGATAACCCACATGAAAACTGTGATGCTGAGCATCAGAGAAGATGCAGGGCAAGGCAAGAGCAGAGCAAGCCTGGGGCCCAGGCACCCAAGCTCCCACCAGGCGCATTCCTTGCATTGCTTCCTCTCCCAGCACAAGTGTCTCATGTCCTCCAAGTGGCCTCGGCACCGGGGCTGGGAGGGTTCCTGGAACCCGGCCTCGGCTTCCACAGCAAAAGGACAATCCTCCTGATGCACTGATCCACCTTCCCTGCACCAGCCTCCCCAGCAGACAGGCACTGCCGGGCTGCAGAAACTCATTTATAACTTAGCAGGAATCTCTTCTGTAAACAGCAGGTGGGGTTTATGCTCCTAACACATTTAAAGTGTTTGGAAAGTGTAGGCATGGCCTTGAGAATTTTGTCCCCAACAGAGAACCCCTGGTGCCTGTCAGCAAAGAGAGAGTGAGCAAGAGGGGCTGAGAGAAACCAGGAAAGATTTGCCTTCCCTGCCCTGGAGTGGGGCTCCCTCCTGCAGACCTGCTCTTTAAGGAGGCCTGAGAGCTGGTGAAAAGTCACTTCCGGGTGTGTCTGTGAGGGAGTCCAGGGCAAACTGGAATTCAGAATCTGAATCTGTGGACCGAGTAAAGCGGATCCCCACCCACCAGGGCAGCAGCATCCGATCCTGAGGCCTGAGCAGAACAGACCCCAGAACCTGGAACAGCAATCTAAAGTCAAGTATGACAGAAAAGGGAGAAATCTCCATTTATTACACCATATTCAGGGAGAATATTTTTAACCTATTATCCATATTTTTAAAATTTAATATCGCATTTTTATATTTACCCTGACAGCTACAAAATAGGATGGCTTCATTACTTTCCATGCTACCTAATCTGTGCCAAGGGCAACGTTCTAACACTGCAGTGAGGCAAGGAAGGAGGCCGGCTTAGGCCGACTTAGCAGGGGAACTTAAGCTCTTGGAGAACTTACTAACTTAGAGAATTAGCAGGAGAATTTTGCATCTAGGTCAGCCTTAGCAATGAGCCCATCTTTGTGCCAAGGTAATGTGGACTCGCCATCAGTAGCCTGCGGGAAGGAAGACAGTTTTGAGTTCATTTCTTGTTGGAAGGGATGCACAGGCCTTGAAAATTGGCAGTGAGCCCTTGCCAGTCTCCCTCAGCTTCCTCGCCAGGAATCACAAGTCCAGCAGAGGAAACTCATCTTCACAGAGTGGCCCCAAAGGGCCCAGCAGATGTAACACTATAAAAACGGCCCCTCGTTATAAGGCGTTTTTCTGTCAGCAACATAAAGTAATTGCCAGCAGGCGAGTCTATTAAATGACCGGTCCATCTCTGGGAAGCCTGTACCGCCAAAGGGACAGTTTGTAAGAAGTACAGTTTAAGCTTTGAGCGTCCTGGTGGTAAACGCCTTCCTGAACAGGGGCGTCCCTGCCCATTACACAGCCCTCGGCCTTCACCTTGCAACCCCTGATGTGGCTGCTCCCTTCAGGGAGCATGATGGATTATTTTAAAATACAAAGAAGGTCTAAGCAGAGTAGGAAGAATGTAAGAGCACGGCAAGTTAGTGCCAGGCCTCCTTAATAAGCAGAAAACGGTACCTAGTTAAGTTCTCATTCTTTCTTTAGGTCGCCTAAGTAGGTTTGAGCATCTCTTTTGTGCCTGGCACTGCGTTAAACACAGATAAAAAATGGCAAAGTATGGAGATTGTCGACACACCAGGAACTAGGCAGAGAGAGCGGGAGTGAGGCACACAGAGAACCGATGACAACATTCGCAGGCCTGTCACTCAGACACCCCTGCAGGGAGGGCTTCAGGGACATGGAGCAATGAGGAGCTACAGAAGGCGTTTTGAATGTTAAGTTTTGAGCTGTATTCCACGTATATCTCATGACCGAAAGACATATGGCAAGGCATGTAGAGTAACGTACACAGAATTTCCTCCATAAATGCTTCCAGTGGTGGGGAAAAGGGAAGTTGTCATGGGGTTTCAAAGACTGTGTGGGGTGGTTCGAATCTCTGAAAGGTGCTTCTGTATCACTACATAGGAACATATTTTAGCAGACATTGTGGCGTGTACTTTTCAGGATCAGTGTTAATGTCTGTGTCGAATAATAATGTGTTTTTTGTTTTCTGACCGAAAATAGAACTTAGCTGACCACAAAGATAACTCTTAAATTTTAGTTACAGGTAAATTTAACATTTTTGAATGTATCCATTTCTCATATATTCTGAAAGCAGCCATAGATACTAAGTCTGCTGAAATCCGTTATCAGGTATGAGTATTACATATAGTCACTGGGAGAACTTATCATCGCTCATATTCATGGACATGAATATGTGGGAATGAAAGGATGGTTTGGGAATTCGTAATTAAATATAGGAAAATTCCACCCAAAAGCTGATATTAAAGTTGTTGAAAGACCTTGCAAATTTTCCTTTCAGTGCAAAAGTCCCTCTGGGAGGACCGGTTTGAATAATTAATCTTTCACAGTCTTAACCTGAACCATCACCTAGTAAACTATTTCATAGTAACCCACTGTCCCATCCGCTGGGGGTCTCAGCCCTGATCCCACTGCAGCCCTAGAGGAGGTGTGCGACATGTCAGCTGGGAGGGGTTAGGACTCTGTCTGCAAGCAATGTGAGTCCATCTCTGGAGAACACACCGTAGTGACTGAGGGCACAAGTGCATGGCATTGCTTTTCAGAAAGCTGCTCGTCACAGCTACACCGTTCCATGCGCAGGACATGGAAGAGAAGCTGAAGAGGGTAACGTAGTGCAAGCTCACTTGTATGCAGCCCTCACAGTGCATGACCATCACCTGGACAGCCTGCCCCTGCATCTGGAGATGCTCATGTGATTGATCTGCCATGGGCCACAGGCATCATCTTCTCCAAACTCCGTCTATTGTCCCAAGGAGCATTCAGGGCTGAGAGCCACCTCTGCAGAATGAGGGTGGGAGAAGCCGTGGCCCACCACTCCACAGAAGTAGAGTGACCACACTTATTAATTCTGGGCTGGAGGTAACACTTCACTCTCCTTCCCCAAACTTTCCTAAGAACAACCTGGTGTGTTAACGTGCATGTCTGTCATCTCATGGACTATAACAAACTGCAGGTCTGTTCTGCATCCAGGGAAGCCAAGAGAATGGTCATAACTGTCATCACAGATGAGTTGTCCTGGACTGACATTTGTTAGACAGACATGGGCCTGCCCCAGATCATAAATCTGTAATAAATTAGAAGCCTGGGAATTCTTACCTCGAGGATGCCCCTCTCTATGTTCTGACCTAAATGACTATCGCAAAACCAGAAGGCGTTTTCGTCCTGGAGGGGAGTTCCTGACCAGATAGCACAGCTCCCTATGGAAAGGGAAGCAGAGAGCCTGGGTTGGACAAACTGAAATTAAGAGCCCTGAATCATCTCATTTCATAGGAAGCACAGGGCCCTTATAAATAGGATTGCTAATACCTACAAATGCCCTGTAAATGCCATGTGTCACTGGGCACCACACCGCTCCCTGTGTCTGATTCTCTTTCCTCGGAGGCCTGTGAGCTCCCACAGTCCGCTCCCATGTACTGGACAGTTCGGAACTGCCAAGGATTGGGTCACACAGTGCCACACAGGGCATATAATGACTTACCTGCAAGGCAATAGGGATTATGCACGTGGAAAATAGGTCCTGACTGTAACGGCATCGATTCATTCCAGTCTATTAAACACCACCGTGTTTACTGCTGGGAAGCTTCGTCTCCAGCAGTTAAAAGCTAAATAAACGTAGATGAGGCCTGCTTCCCTCGGAGCCCCCGCTCCTTGGTACAGCCACACACGGCTGTCTCCCCAGGTCGCTGTGTGAGGCACCAGGACGGCCAAGAGAATGAGAGAGCCTCATGTGTGCTCCAAAGCCATCACTTTACCAAAGAGAGTCCTTAGGTGATGACATCATTTCCATAATTTTACTGACTACTGAGTAGCCTATATTTAGACTAGAGAAGTGCCTTTTATCTACAACTGCAAGAAAAGGAAAGAAGTCCTCATGGAGGCACCCTGTTCCTGGTATCACTTATTTCCGAGTATCCCTGATCCAACTTCTGTGCATCACATGCCACTGTCATGAACATAATGAGAGTCTTCTCCCAGCAGCATAATTTTTGGTTGAAACTCCATGAGTATCCCTTAGAAAGATTACTTTCTACAATTGCTTCATAACTTAGGTAATTAAAATATATGATTGAAACATTAGTAATTTGCCCACAAACATGGAATAACCCAAACATCTTTCTGAGGAGATGTTTATAAGAAACGATGGATTCAGTTGCTTTCAGCCTATCTTGATTTGGGATCTCTTCTAAACGAAAGCAATTTTAAGCAAAGGTTATTTAAGTAATACTTCAAAAGATCCCCAGGACCTGTGGTTTGCAATGCAATGCAAATGACCCATGCAATGGCTTTTCCATGAGTCCACCTGATCCCTAAGACACCGGGTTGGTATTCAGATCAGGGAGGTTGCAGTGATGGAGGACACCGGTAATCCCTAAACAATTGTATTGCTCTCTATTCCCTTAGCCAGCTTCATGCTTCTTCATAGAAGTTTCTACTTAACCAAAAGCATATTCTGGGTTCACTTATGGCCTGTTACTGGTTCTGCCTCCCCACATAGACTCCATGAGGACAGGGACACCATTTTGATAACCCATGTCCCAAAAGTCACTGCCTGTACACCCCAAAAGCTCACTGAACATTTACTGACTGAATGAATACTTCGAACCAACATTCTAAATGAAAATTTAAGTTTGGATTACTGGTTCAAGGCTCTGGGTGTGATTGTCCTGATCTTGGCCATCCCCAACGGAACAGAAAAAAAAAAAAAAAAGCAGAAAAAAAAAAAAAGCAGAGCCAACAGCCAGACTTGGTGTAGTACCACAGATCATGCCAACCCCTACATTTCTCATGTAATATTTCTGCCCTTCCTTCATCCACCAAGCCCAGCTTTTTCTAGATTTCCTGCCAGTACTCGTAGAATCCTGTCTTGCCTGGCCTTGAGCAAAGAGATGGGTGTGGATTCCTTCACCGTTCTCATAGGCTTTTTTGGTCCAGGGATAGAAGCAGGATGGGGAGGAATGGAAATCTTTCCCCTTCTTCCCCTCCTAATGAATTTCCTTAATCAAATGAAATTTTGATTACACACCACCACTTTCCAGGCAGCATTTAACTCTTCGGGTGCTTTTTCCTGCCAGACATTCAGGACAACAACTTCACCATCAGGGAGAAACGTTCAAGAATTTTAGAGCTATAAAAAAATAAATTTATATACCTATGTTTCAATCAAATATTTCCTTGGATTATTCTAATGAAGGGCTTTCTCTTCATACTTCCTATGGTCCTGACCTAGACTAATTGACCTAGAGATGTGGACTTCCTTCTGGGAATATGCTCCAGCATTGCTGGATGGGCAAAGAGCAGTGAACACTGGGCAAGATAAACTCCAGTAGATAACTAGGACTGGCAATTATACCTTCGACTTTTTCAGAATTTATCACATTCATAGGTGTTCAGTAATTTTTGAAAAACTTCAGCAATCCCTAAACATTCATTTGTAAATTCAGTAAATACTCGCTGTGTTCATTCCACATGCTGAGCAAAAAAAAAAAAAAAAAGAGAGAGAATAAATATTCTTCTGAAGAGCTAAGCGAGAAAAAAAAAAGACAGAAGCAAATAACAACCTTGAAAAAGAAAGGTAAACAAAACTTCCTATCAAAATACGCCACTGTTTGCAATCACTAATCCTAAATGTTAATAGCTCTATTTCCATTTCCAGTTCTGTTGAAATATTTGTGGGATCAAATGTGTTTCCATTTTTATGCACATATTTTATATTTTATCATAATAACTGAATACTAAATGTTTCACTTACTTTGTGGAAATTAGCATACATTTTCAGAAGTGCATTTAAAGATGAAAAGCACCCACAATTATTCTAGGTCTTATTCAGGCCCTGAGAATTTCTCCATAAAAGTTTCGGCAGAAACAGAGATTTGCTTTGCATTGGTTGGCATTTTGCGGAAGGCATCTGCAGATGGTGCCACCTTTTGATGGCAGAAGGTGAATGTGAGGTTCAGAAAATGAAATCAGCATTTTTCATAAGGGGCCATTTGGGAGCGGGTCTGTATTTGAATGGGTACTGAACCCTCTGACTGTGCTTCGTAGCCTGTAATATCTTCAGAGCACCGGGCAGCTTGAGAGTTCTGTGAAGCTCACTGGTCTCCAAGGAAACATTTAAAATTGATACAGAGTTAGAAAATGCTTTAAGTCTTTTCCTGATCCCAATCTTATTTTATAATTTTGTAAGGCCTTTAAAAGTTATAGATATTGAAAATGACCTTGGTGTTAGAAATATAATTTTTTTATTCAAATATTTTTCATGTCTTAGAAGAGGATCTAAAATAAAACACGGGATAATGAACTTTTTTATTTCAAAAGTCACTCTCAAAACACAATTGCTTCCATCACAACCTCAAAAAATTTCAGATTCACGCCTGTTTAAGTGCACTGCTGGTCTCAACACTCTTAAACTATTCAAAATCCCATAATCTTTTATTTGTGCCTTGAAGCTATTGCCTAAATCACAATAGTGTTTCCTCCTTACCCAATAGCTTCTCAAAGTCACCGGATATGACTTTGAGTAGCCCCCAAGCTGAATGTAACAATACATCTACCCCTCAGAGACTTAAAGATTCAATTTGATGCCGATAGTTAAGAAAATCGCAAAGAACGCTAAAAAAGCGTGTTTTCTCTGTGAGGATGCGAGCCAATCCTTTCTAAGGATGAAAATGTGTTCATATGAAATAGGAATAAATAGGAAATGTAAAATGTGGACATGTATGTACGCAATGAGAGTCACTTCAGTATTTTTACATATATCTGTCAATGTGGAGATTTCTCACAAGGGAATTGTCATAATTAAGGAAAATATTCAGAGTCTTGGACAGTGAGAATTTAGTCCTTTCTTTTCCAGTTCAGCATCCACCCGTTTGTGACCACTCACATCCTCCCGCTGCCCCTCTCTCAGAATACTGTCAGAGTGCCCCAGAAAGCTGTAAAGACGATGCCAGGAACCTTGGCAGGGGAGCATGTGAACAGCCCCCGTGGGGCAGGATGGCTCTGACAGGAAGGTGGCTATAACAGGCACTTCGTCTTTGCTGGTAAAGGTGTAGCCGGCCAAGGCCACAGCTGTTGCATAACGGAAGCAGCTCCCACCCACTGTCCCCTCCTGATGACAAGGAAAATTTATGGTATGTGGTCAGCTCAGGATGCTATAATGAAGTACCACTGACCACAGGGACAACAGACAACAGAAATGGTGCCCCCCAGCTCTGGAGACTGGGATCCGAGACCAAGAGGCCTGCAGGTTGGGTGTCTGCTGAAGACCTTCCTCCTGGCTCACAGGCTGTGTCTCCTCACTGTCCTCACGGGAGGAAGGGCCTGGGGGCTCGTGGGGTCTCTGCTCTAAGGGCGCTGATCCCTTTCATGGGAGCTCCACCCTCATGACCTCCCAAAGGCCCCCTCCACACACTGTCACGTCAGGGGTGAGGATTCCAACATATGATTTGGGGGCATGGTCTCAGACCGCATCAGAGAGCCATGGCTTCTCTGTGTGAAGAGCTGAGGCCCCTTGGATCCCATTGTCCCGGTAGCAGGTCCGCCCCTTCCCATCCCAGACTTAGAGCCCCCGGCAGCCCTCAGCTGCCCAGAGGGAGGAGGTAGCAGCCTCCATACCTCAACCCTAACCTCAGATGGCACGATCTCTCCCCAGAAGGATGGCCCACTAGGCCTTCGCTCTGTCACCTGGACTCCCACTTTCCAGTGGAAGCGGTGAACGAGGGGGGAATTAAAGAGCTTGACAATAGTAACAGTAACATTTAAAAAAGTACTTTACCTAAATTTTAAAGTTTATTTTATCAAAATCAGTAATAAATTATATAGTGTAAAATCCAGAGGTAATGAAAAATGTGTCATCATCTTTCCCTTCACATCTGGTCACCCAGTTCACATCTGTGAAGTCAAATATTATTACCAACTTTTATATATCATTAAGGGATTAATTTTGAAAGTAAATAGTGATTAATTTTGACAGAGGAATTACACATTTATTTTTTAATTCATACATCGAAAGGCAATAACTATAATCTTCCAAAGGAAGCTCTTAAAACATTGGAAAATAATGCATATATATTCTAACATTTTATATATTATTCTATAAATACATATACATGTATTTTTACATACACATCCTACAGTTATCCAAGTGAATATTTAAGTAGAAAAACATTCAAAGGTCTTCATTTAACTAAAGTAATTGTAATGATTAAATTTTTTGGAAAGATTAGTTAAAATACATATTATATCTTAGACATAAAATGTTTAAATGGAGAGTGGCCAATTTTTTAAAAGGCAAAGAAGATTTATTTTTAATTTCTCAAGCAGGATTTCCTCTGTCTTTTGGGGACATTTCTCATCAGCTATCTTGTTATGTCTCTTCGCCCCCTCCCCGCTGTCAGACACCAGACAGTAATCTTTATTGAGATTCTCAGATCACTCTTTATTAAACCAAAGGCCTTTCCCCTGGCAATGGTAAGAGGCAACCCCTTCTCCTGTGCCTCCAAAATCTAAACAACATCCCAGATATACTGCAGGCTGGAGTTTTCTCCAAAGTCAGCAAGGCTAGTGTAAAATAAGTCAACTTAGGAGTTCCCACTGTGACACAGTAGGGTAAGAATCCCAAATTGTCTCTGTAGCAGCTCAGTTCAGTGCTGAGGCCTAGGTTTGATCCTCAGCCCAGTGCAGTGGGTTAAGGATCTGACATTGCCATAGCTGTGGTGTAGGGTCGCAACTGCAGCTTGGATTTGATTCCATGTGCCAAGGGTGAGCCAAAATATATAAATAAGTTAAATAAGCATGCTTAGGAGTTTCCTGGTGGCTCAATGGGTTAAGAAGCCAGTGTAGTCACTGCTGCAGCCAGGTCACTGCTATGGGGCAGGTTTGATCCCTGGCCCAAGCATGCCAAGGGCATGGCCAAAAAAAAAAAAAAAAAAAAAGGAGAGAGAGAGGCATGCTGGAATCCTTGTTGCATACAAATATAAGACAGACAAGCAGTTTCCTATTTTTTTTGCTTTTATTTTATTTTTTTATTATATTTTTGATTTTTTTATGGCCACACTGGCAGCATATGAAGGTTCCCAGGCTAGGAGTCAAATCCAAGCTGCAGCTGCCAACCTATGCCACAGCCACAGCAATGGGGGATCCAAGCCGCGTCTGCAATCAACACCACAGTTCATGGCAATGCTTGATCCTTAACCCACTGAGCAAGGCCAGGGATCCAACCCTCATGCTCAGGTTCTAGTCAGGTTCATAACCTGCTGAGCCACAACGGGAACTTCTGCGATTTCCTCATTTTTATGTGAAATGTCGAGGGTTCTCTAAGCTGTTAGTGGTGCCCTTTCTTCCCACACTGCTTTCTGTTGAGGACCATCATGGAAATCACAAGGACCACGAGTGCTGCTGGGAGTCCCCCTTCTCGACCCTGAATTAGGTGCAGCTTAACTCGTACCTGGCAGAGGGTGACAGTGTGCAGTGCCCCCACCTGAAAGCTCCGAGGGGAGTGGGCTGCCGTTGGAGGGGAAGCAGGTCAGAGAAAGAGACACTGCCCTCCCCTGAGCTCTGTCAGAGCCAGGCCCCCTCCTGCAGGAAGCAAGGGACCCGGGGACAGAATCAGCACAGGAGAGGAACCCAAACCACAACACACTTGGAAGCCCGTAAAAGGAGCTGGCATTTTCCTGATTACTTCCTGTATTTCAAATAGTGTTCCATAGTCACTGGAGATGTGTATTGTCCATTTTCACCATCAAATCCCACCTCACCTCCAAGAATCTAAATCCCAAATTTTGGAAAAGACTGGTGAATAAAATAAATTCTCTGAAAGTCTACGAAGAATGATAACGTATTTTCTGGTAGTGAGCTTCAGGAGATACAAGGCGTATATATGCCGCCTCATCCCCTTCTGTGGAAGAGGCGGCCAACGGGCAAGGGCAGGTCCACAGCCGAGGAAAATGCACCCAGAGCGCTGGGCTTCCTGCTGACCCTTCATGGCCCTTCAGCTCCAGCGGTGTGGTCCCCGCCCACAACGCCAAAACCTCTGACCTTTGTTCCAGGGCTCTTATTGCAGTTTGGTGTGTTGACAGTGACTCCACAAATACAAATTTACCCAGACCTGAAGTGTAATAAAAACAATTGGGGAGGTATAGACATTTAACCCCAGAGGTATAAACATAGTATTTTCATACAGTTAATGTACCTTTCAACTTAATCAGAACTATAAAGTGATTTTTAATTAGGACTGGTTTTTACCACTCCAGTAGAACCAAAAGGAGACCAACCCAGCTGCTTTTTTCTTACATGGGTTTCAGCTCTATTTGATGCAATTCTAGCAGAGTAAAAATGTATAGATGAGTGTTAGGACACGCATGTGCCAGTTACCCGACAACATGCACTTCTTGCACAAAGAGCATGTTGACTGGTGCAACCTCGCAGCGAAGCCAGGAGGTAAGTGCTGTCCCTCGTCCTGTTTTAGAGAATTTCTGCTTTCAGCACAGACTTAGGAAGGACTTGTTAATTGCCCCAATCAGCTGAATATATTGAGCCAGGATTCTAGACAAAGTGACTCTAGGCTTTGGACATTTAATGGAAATCTGTCATGGGGTTATGGCAGCCCTGCGTCTTCTTGGAGTGATTTTGACTTAATTACTAAACCCGAAACTTTCAGGTCATGTGTCCCAGGTCTCAGTTTCATGCTCTGAAACATAAAAATGTTGGACTAGATAATTTACTGAGTTCTTCTGCTACTAAAGTCCTGTAGTTGATTGGAATATATTTCTAAAATATAATCAAAGTAATTATTTTTCAAACATACATAAATCATATGGAATATAGCCATTAGCGCAGATCAATATGCTTTAAATTTGACCTGATTTGCCAATGATGCATTATTTAAATATTTCACAAAAAGAATAAGATGTACTGTTGTTGCTTATTTATATTATTTGAGAAATTATTGTTCTGAAGAAAAGTCACTATTCTGCCATAACTTAAATATTCATTATATCCACTATCTCCCTTAAACAACTAAATGCAAGGAGAAGGTCACACTTTGCTACTTTCACAAATAACAACAGATCTGTGTCATCCCCTCATCCATGGAGGCCTCTCCCTGTGGCTAGAAATCAGCCCTCCATCTGTAAGCCTGACTTTCCAGTCACAGTGTCGGGGATTCTTCCTCATTGTGTGTGCTTTCCGAGGAAAGTTATTTTCCTCTTGACAAGCAAAACCTCCCATTAAGAAGAAAATCTATTTTTGAAAATATAATAAGCAATGTGCAGAATGGTTTGTTCATCCATAAACTCTAAATGTCTGACTGTTGACAAAATTAGAGCCCTGCATTAATTTACACAGCAAAAAAAGAACTTGTACTCAAAGAGGCAACAATTGGGAAAAGCTAATATCCATAGTGTTCTAAGAGGCCTGGGAAAGCTTATGTGATTTCAAAACATTTTGCCAAAGCTTGAAAGATCCCCTAAAGTATGGTGTATATTATGTATATATGGAGGAGAGATGATATAGATAGATATGCAAATAGAATGGATGTAGAATAAATGTGGATATAGACTTAAATGGTAGAGATAGATGTAGATGTAGGTTGGGTGTGGATGGGATACAGATCAGGAATAGATGTGAGTGACATAGGTGATATGGACAAGGATACAAAGGATGAGATAGAGGAGGCAGAGATGGAGGTCTGGGTGGTCTCTCCAGGAAACCCTGACTGGCTACCAGGCTAGCCCAGCCTCTGAATCCATCCACTGAACCCTGCCCCAGGGGGAATCTTACTTGAGTTATTAAGGCCTACTAGGTTCCATCTGATCAGAGGCAAACTCTTACAGGAATTGTGGCAAATTACCCTGGAGCGAACTCTCATTCTTGGATTTCACAGATCGTGCCCTGGGAGGAAGTTCAGATTTTATGAGCTTTCTCCTTTTCCAGTTGTCTTCCTGCTGATATGCTCAGGTGCAGCCTCCACCTTGCTGAATTCGGGAGCCAGGTATAGCCTGGGCAGGTCATTCAGATATCTACCAGTCCACAGACTCGACTACATACACAGGACCCCTGACATAAAGCCATGTTGTTTCAGGACCTCACCCAGCTGCAGCCATCCCTGTATCCCTGACTTACCTTTTTTCACCTGATGACATGCCCCTGGGCTCACCTGTCATGGGGCACTTATTCCAGGCACAGGGTTGGGGGGCAGGAGCCACGTACCTCCTTGGACTGACTTTTTGAGATGGAGCATCCTGCTCAGTGCATAGAGATCGATGTTGCTTTTGTTTTAATTCCCTTTTATATGGCTATTTACATATTTTTAAAATTTCATTGCAGTTCGATCTTGCTTCATCTGAAACAAAATCACTATATATTTCTTTTATTTCTATAATTCACTTTCTTAACATTTTTAGTTCTCTTTCTTCTCAAATGAACTCCTCAAATTTGTATTCCCACAACAGACTTAATCCATTTCCACTTAAAATATGCATCTGCAGTCATGGGTCTCAAAAGACTTTCTGCTGTATTCCCACATTAGAGTATATATATGAGATATTCATCAGATCTAGTCCACGTTAACAAAAAAAGTTCAGTGATTATAAATCCACATTGGCATTTTCCCTTGAATTATGAATAATCTTATCAAAAAGTATCTTATTACATGACTTTGAACATAATTTAGGTCAAGATAGTAAAAAGGAGGTAATGTGCATTGACTCCTCACTAAATCCACGCGTGAGCTAACTCAGTCCTCCCCATGGTATGCTCGGTCCCTGAAGAACCATTAACTTCACTTTACAATTTTTGCAAATGAAGGAATAGGTTCTGAAGTGGGACCAGCTTGCCCGGATTTCTGGGGTTATTAATAGTGGGCAGGGTGCTGATTACAACTCAGTCATCTTTTTCATTTCACTGTATCCTGCATCCCATCCTGTTTATAAAACATGAAAATTCTTGGGAGAGAAATGGTCAGAAGTTGGGTTTCAGTCCTGTTTCCATTCATCAGCATATCAAGGATATTTCCTTATATACTTGAATTCAGCAGCTTAGTCGTGGAATCTGATGGGCGTTTGTAGGTGAAATTTATAAATATAGTAGAAAGTATGAAGCTGGGAGACAGGCAATGTAAGGATCTGATTGATAGGCTAGGAATAGGGGTTATATGTGAACTATATATTATATGTATATATTAGATTTTTAAATACCAATAATAATGGCCCAAGATCAGGGAGATTAAATTAGATGCAGAACCTGGGCCAAATACCTGATGGGCAGATAAAGACTGGCTGTGATCAAGAGTGTGTTAAGGGCAGCCTACAGTAGCTCAGCTGGCATTCGTAAAGATAAACTTGTCATCTGAACAAAATGAGATGCAGAGAAACTGCAACATGTTTAGTGGGAAATGATGGGAGGGAAATAGTATTTAGCAGAAAGCTGTGGCTACAAGGTGTCTAAGTTACAGAGGGGACACATTTAGATGCTGAAGCCATGGCAACCAGAAATGGAGGAGGAGGAACTAGGGCAAGATGAGGGAACAGAAGAAAGGGAAAGGACCGAGACGTGTGAAGCCTGTGTGAAAGGGAGGAGCAGTTTACTTGTGAGTGACATGAAGGGACAGGTGGATATACAAGAGCTGAAGTCAAGGAACAGGGCTGGGCTGGGGGACTTGGCAGCTGAGGCACTTCTGGTGCGTGGGTTTGTGGATGAGCCCTGCTATCTGAGTGGAGGTCACCTGGTACTGCAAGAGTATTCAACCGCTTTTACTTTAGTGCCCGTTCTTATACAATGATTCTCTAGTGTTATAGAGGAGGTTAATGGAGAAAAACACCTACAGTGACCAATCATCCTATTCATTATGTTATAACAATAACTTGCATCTGAAACATATTAAATATTATCAGAGGCTTATATACACACTTTCCACATAACATTTCATTTATGGATTCATTAATTCATTTATTTTCTAACCATGATTGAGTGCCTACCCTCTGTCACATGCCATTTTATGCTGAGAACACAAAGGAGAAAAGATAGAGCACGTCTGTGAACTCATGTGGAAACACAAACAAGCCCTAAATAAATACATAAATATATATTTTCTTATGCTGGAAAAGTATACAAAATAAAACAGTGATAGAGTAGTGTTTCTCAAACTATTAATAGTGGCCCATTTTGTTTTGTGAAATGGACTTATTGGGTCACAACCAGCATCATTTAATGACATGCTACAGTGGACTCCAATGTGATAGGATGCAATACATTGTGTACAGAAATATCACAGTGTGAAGCATCCTAGTATATAAACTTCCCTTCCCTAGGTACACATTCAGGCACACCTCCCATCTGAACCCCCCACTCGGTGGGGTGTGTGTTAGGTTACATAGATGGTTTTTGTTGGACACTGGGGTGAAGTGAGGCAGCCGTGCTGGGTTGGGTGCTCAGGGAGCGTCCCCCACGCCTGGGCAGGAAGAATCCCTTGAGGAAGACCTAAATTGTGGGAGAGACTTGGATTTGTAGCTCTTTGGGGAAGGACTCCAGGAAAAAATAAGCCTGGGGTGCTTAAGGAGGATGAAGGATGGCAGCTGAACTGTGGGAAGAATGAGCAGCAGTGGGGAAGGCCCCAGAACCCCGACCCTTGCTGTTCTTCCCAAGACTCACCATCTGCTCTGCCTCCCTTCTTGTGCTGTAGATGCTTGGGGCTGAGAGGAGTAAAGAGTGCTCAGTCCTAGGAGACGGAACCAGAAGAATCATCTTGCATGATTCCAGAGGCTGAGGGGCCCCACACTCTGCCAGCAGCCAGCAGGAGGCTCAGGAGAGCTAGTGCTGGGCCTGAGAGTGTAAAGCCCTGTCCCAGGGCTGGAGAGGATGAAGGGAGATGCCCTAGCTTAGTGGTGAGACAGGGAACAAGGACGGTCCCCTTGCCTCCACCGTGCCTTTTATCCATGTCTTCTGGGGATTGCACAAGGCCCCCACACTGGGGATGATCTGCTTTGTGCAGTCCACCAATTTGAGGGCTGAGCATATCCAGATGCACCCAGAAAGGATGTTTTTGCTGGTCAGGTTGACACAGGAAGTGAACCATCCTTGCTCCCCCACCAAATGTCTAGGCTAGTTCCAGGCCCTCCAGGAGAATATACACACACACACAGAGTTCTTTGTTTGAATCAGGAAAACAACATTAATTAGATTTTCATTTAAAAAAAATTCAAATACATGTTTAACATTCTTTCTAAAGGAAAAAAAGGTGACCATGCTTGGAAATTTTTTACTCTCCACAAAGCACAGGGTAAAAAATTAATGCCCATTATGCTAAGTTCTAATGATTTCCAAGAATCTCATTACAGCAGACATCTTGGCAGCCCTCAATCAGCAAAACCTTCTGAGAAACAGTTGCACAGAAATGCACTAAACATAGGCAGTTTATAAGGGACAGCCAGTTAATTCTCAGAGCAGTTTAATCGAAGATTTACTGCAAGAGAATTTAACTAGAACTGATGTAGCAAAATCAGCGTCACACGGCAGGGACACTGGGTGACCTTCCCAGTCTGGCCCCTAGATGGCTGTTCTGTGTGATGTCAGGATGGCGCCTGGACTGTTGGGCAGAAGGGAAGCCCATAGGTCAGGAGCCTCAGATGCTGTAAATCCCGACTTAAAGGAAAAGGACACAAGCATAAAATAAAAAGAAATCATCCAACCAAAAAAGAAAGGAACAAAGGAGAAACATGGAATCAACTGAAAAACAAGGTTTAAAATGGCAATACATACATATTTATCAGTAATTACTTTAAATGGCAATGGACTGGATATTCCAATTAAAAAACACAGAGTGGAAAATTGGATAAAAAACAGGAGCCTACAATATGCTGTCTACAAGAGACTCACCTTAGGGCAAAGGACGCATATAAATTGAAAGTGAGAGGATAGGAAAAGATGTCCCATGCCAGTGGAAAAGACAGGAAAGCAGGAGTTGCAATGCTCATATCAGACAAAATAGACTTTAAAATGAAGGCCATAAAGAAAGACAAAGGACATTATTTAATGATAAAAGACAGGAAAGCAGTCCTGCTTAATGATAAAAGGATCCATTCAAGAAGAGGATATATATATGCCCCTAATATAGTAGCACCCAGATACATACAACAAATACTAAAAGACATAAAAGGAAAAGTTGATGCAAATACAATAATAGTAGGAGACTTTAACACCCCACTCTATGAACAAATCCCCTAGACAGAAAATCAGTACAGCAACAGAGATCCTAAGTGACACAATAGAAAAGTAAGACTTATTGACATCTTCAGGACATTACATCCAAAGAAAATCAAAATGTACATTCTTTTCAAGTGCACATGGAACATTCTCAAGGGGTGACCACATACTGGGGCACAAAAATAACCTCAACAAATTTAAGAGTGTAGAAATTATTTCAAGTATCCTCTCTGACCACAATGGCATGAAACTAGAGAACAGCCACAGGAAAAGAAATGAGAAAAAACTGACTACATGGAAACTAAACAGCATGCTACTATAAACCAATGGGTCAATGAAGAAATCAAAATGGAAGTTAAAAAATACCTGGAGACAAATGATAATGGAAACATTAAAAATCTATGGGATGCCACAAAGGAGTGCTTAGAGGGAAGTTCATAGCAATACAGGCTTTCCTCAAAAAAGAAGAAAAAACTCAAATCGACAGCTTAACCCACCACCTAAAAGCATTAGAAAAAAGAAGAACAAACAAAACCTAAAGTCAGCAAAAGGAAGGAAATCATAAAGATCAGAGCAGAAATCCATAAAATATAGGTACAAAAAACAATAGAAAAAATCAATAAAACCAAAATCTACTTCTTTGAAAGGGTAAACAAAATTGACAAACCTCTGTGCACACTCACCAAGAAGAGGAGAAAAAGAACCCAAATAAACAAAATAAGAAATGAGGAATTCCCGTCGTGGCGCAGGAGAAACAAATCTGACTAGGAACCATGAGGTTTCGGGTTCGATCCCTGGCGTTGCTCAGTGGGTTAACAATCCGTAAGCGTTGCTGTGAGTTGTGGTGTAGGTTGCAGACGCGACTTGGATCTGGTGTTGCTGTGGCTCTGGTACAGGCTGGCAGCTACAGTTCCGATTAGACCCTAGACCCCATATGCCACTGTTGCGGCCCTAAAAGGACAAAAGACAAAAAAATAAATAAATAAAAATAAGAAATGAAAAAGAAATCTCAAAGGATACTGCAGAAATACAAAAAAAAGTAAGAGAATATTATGAACAATTACATGCCAAATAGCCAATTATATGTCTGATTTGACAACCTAGAAGAAATGGACAACTTTCTAGAGACTTACAGACCATGAATCAAGAAGAAATAGATCAACTGGACAGACCAATCACTAGAAATGAAATTGAATTTGTCATAAAAACGCATCCTACAAACAAAAGTCCAAGACCAGATGTCTTCACAGGCAAATTCTACTGAACTTACAAAGAAGAACTTATACCCATCCTCCTTAAACTTTTCCAAAAGGTTGAAGAAGAAGGAATGCTCCCAAAGATATTCTATGAAGCCACCATTACTCTAATACTAAAACCAGACAAAGATACTACTGAAAAAGAAAATTATAGGCCAATATCTTTGATGAATATAGACGCAAAAATTATCAACAAAGTTTTAGTCAACTGAATCCAACATATAAAAATAATCATATACCACAGCCAAGTGGGATTCATTCCAGGTTCACAAGGATGGTACAACAAATGAAAATCAATCAATGTCATGTACCACATTAACAAAAGAAAAGCCAAAAACCACATGATCATCTCAATAGATGCAGAAAAAGCATTTGACAAAGTCCAACATCCATTCATGATAAAAACTCTTACCAAAGTGGGTATAGAAGGAACATACCTTAACATAATAAAAGCCATTTATGACAAACCTATAGCAAATATAACAGTCAATGGAGAAAAGCTGAAAGCCTTCCCACTAAAATCTGGAACAAGACAACTCTCACTGCTTTTATTCAACATAGTGTTGGAAATCCTAGCCACAGCACTAAGACAAACAAAAGAAATAAAAGGTATCCAAATTGGAAGAGAAGAGGTGAAATTGTCTCTGTATGCAGATGACATGATGCCTTATTAGAAAACATTAAGGACTCTACACAAAAACTACTTGAACTAATCAACAAATTCAGCGAAGTAGCAGAATACAAGATTAACATTCAGAAATCAGTTGTATTTCTGTATACTAACAAAGAAATATAAGAAAAGGAATATAAAAATGCAATACCTTTTAAAATAGTACCACCCCAAAAAATTAAATACTTAGGAATATACCTGGACAAGGAGGTCAAAGACTTATATGCTGAGAACTATAAAACATTAATCAAGGAAATTAAAGAGGATGCAAAGATACAGAAAGATATTCCATGCTCCTTGGTTGGAAAAATTAATATCGTAAAAACGGCCATACTGCCTAAAGCAATCTCCAAATTTAGTGCAATCCCTATCAAATTACCCATGACATTTTTCACAGAACTAGAACAAACAATCCAAAAATTTATGTGGAACCATAAAAGACCCAGAATTGCCAAAGCAATCATGAGAAACAAAAACCAAGAAAGAGGCATACCTCTCACAGATTTCAGGCAATATTACAAAGTCACAGCAATCGAGACAGTGTGGTACTGGTACCAAAACAAGCAGACAGATCAATGGAACACAGTAGAGAACCCAGAAATAAACCTATTGTCAGTTAATTTTTGACAAAGGAGGCAAGAATATAAAATGTAAAAAGACAGTCTTTTCAGCAAGTGGTGCTGGGAAAACTGGACAGTCCCATGTAAATCAATGAAACTGGAACACACCCTCACACCATGCACAAAAATAAACTCAAAATGGCTTAGGCACAATAAAACTCCTAGGAGAGAAGATAGGCAACACATTCTCTGACATCAACCTTACAAATTTTTTTCTTAGGTCAGTCTCCCAAGGCAACAAAAATAAAAGCAAAAGTAAACCAATGGAACCTAATCAAACTGACAAGCTTTTGCACAGCAAAGGAAACCATAAAAAACAAAAGGACAACCTCAGAATAGGAGAAAATAGTTTCAAATGATAAAACTGACAATGGCTTAATCTCTAAAATATACAACTCAACAGTAAAAAAAAAAAAAAAAAAACAGCCACCCAATTGAAAAATGGGCAAAAGACCTGAAGAAGACATACAGATGGCCAACGGGCACAAGAAAAAATGCTCAACATCATTAATTGTTAGAGTAATGCAAATCAAAACTACTGTGAGATACCACCTCACACCTGTCAGAATGGCCGTCAAATAACAAATGCCAAAGAGGGTGGGGAGAAAAGAGAACGCTTCTGCACTGTGGTGGGAATGTAAATTGGTACAACCACTACAGAAAACAGTATGGAGGTGCCTCAGAAAACTAAATGTAGAACTACCATATGACCCAACAAACCCACCCCTAGGCATATATCTGGACAAAACTTTCATTCAAAAAGATACATGCACCCATATATTCCTTGCAGCACTATTCACAATAGCCAAGACATGGACACAAATTAAATGTCCATTGACAGATGAATGGATTAAGAAGATGTGGTATATATGCACAATGGAATACTACTCAACCATAAAAAGTAACAAAATAATGCCATTTGCAGCAACATGGATGGAACAAGAGACTCATACCAAGTGAAGTAAGTCAGAAAGATAAGGACGAATACCATATGATATCACATATATCTGTAAGCTAATATACAACAAAAATGAACCTTCCTACAGAAAAAAACAAACTCATGAACATGGAGAACAGACTTGTGCTTGCCAAGGGGGGTTGGGGCAGGGAGTGGGCTGGACTTGGAGTTTGATGTTTGTTAATAGATGCAAACTACTGCATTTGGAATAGATAAGCAATGAGATCCTGCTATATAGCACAGGGAACAATATCTAAACACTTGTGATGGAACATGATGGAGGATAATGTGAGAAAAAGAATATATATGTGTATGATCGGGTCACTCTGCTGTGTGGTAGAAATTGACAGAAAACTGTAAATCAACTATAATGGAAAAAAAATCGTAAAAAAGTTAAAAATAAAATCCTGACAGATGCTTCAAGGAGGAGAAATAGACCTTTTAACAGCACTAACAGATCTTTTAATACCTATGTAATCTATCCTGAGCTGGGGAGTGTTTGAGGTCAGGTATTTGAAGACCAGATGCAGAAGGTGAGCATCTTCCTGCTGAGAAATTGAACAGAAAACTTGATTCTAGGTTAAATACCAAGACTGTCTCTTTTTAAAGTAAAAAGAGTTATTAATACT
This sequence comes from Catagonus wagneri, assembly GCA_004024745.2. Taxonomy (NCBI): domain Eukaryota; kingdom Metazoa; phylum Chordata; class Mammalia; order Artiodactyla; family Tayassuidae; genus Catagonus; species Catagonus wagneri. Next base: position 32,883,161 of record PVHT020000521.1, on the reverse strand, counting down.
TTTTTACAGTCATTGCAGTCACTTTCAAGTGATACTAATATAAAACACTAGGGACATTTGAATATGTTAACTTGAGCTGATTGCCTTTTTTTTTTTTTTTTTTGGCTTTTGTCATTTTAGGGCCGCACCCGCAGCATATGGAGGTTCGCAGGCTAGGGGTCTAATCAGAGCTGTTGCTGCCGGCCTGCGCCAGAGCCACAGCAACACCAGATCCGAGCCATGTCTGCAACCTACACCACAGCTCACGGCAACGCCGGATCCTTAACCCACTGAGCGAGGCCAGGGATCGAACCCGCAACCTCATGGTTCCTAGTTGGATTCGATAACCGCTGCGCCACAACGGGAATTCCCTGAACTGATTACCTTTTTAGATGGAGAAGAGCCTTATATGTTGACCCACAAGTTTAGTCAAAAAATAAAACAAGATGAACTTTGTGCCATCTGAAAGGAATCTTCAACCTGCATCTCAGCCTGAACTGTGTCACTTAAGCTTCAGTCATCTGCAAAACATAACTAGGAATGAACAAGTCAGTTTCTGCATTTAAGAAACTTAACATTTGTTGTCATACCAAATCCTAGTCATAATCTTCCACCATTAGTATAACGTTGCCAGCTGTAGAGCAAAACATTGCTTATATTTTAGGTCTAAACATAAGCATGGATGCCCGATGGGCACACATATGTGTATGAAAACATATCATTTAATTTTGTTTTTTAATCATCTCGTTATCATGACACACATCTCTGACATCAAAAATAATTGTCCTTCTGTAGAATTTCATTGTAATAGACCAGTCACAGTGCTCCTCAGAAGATCTTTAATTCACCTGTAAGTGGTTTTTTGGTTTTGTTTTTTTATTGAAATATAGTTGATTTACAATGTGTTAGCCCCAGGTGTACAGCAAAGTGAATCAGTCATACATATATCTATTTTTCATATTCTTTTCAACTTGGTTTAGTACAAGATACTGAAAATGGTTCCCTGTATAGTAGGACCTTGTTGTTTGTATATTTTATATGCAGTAGGGGTATGTGTACCTTTTTGAATTGTAGTTTTCTTTGGATATATGGTCAGGAGTGGGATTGCTGGATCATATGGCAATTGTGTTTTTAGTTTTTTAAGGAATCTCCATACTGTTTTCCACAGTTTGTTTACCAATTTAAATTCATGCCAATAGTGTAGGAGGGTTCCCTTGTCTCCCTTGTCTCTGCACCCTCTCCAGCCTTTATTTGTAGACTTGTTAATGATGGCCATTTTGAGCAGTGTGAGGCGGTACCTCTTTGTAGTTTTGGTATGCATTTCTCTAATAATTAACAATTTTAAAGCATCTTTTTATGTGCCTATTGGCCATCTATATGTTTTCTTTTGGGAAACGCCTGTTTAGAACTGCCCATTTTCTGGTTGGATTGTTTGTCTTTTTGATATTGAGATGTATGAGCTGTTTGTATATTTTGGAAATTAAGCCCTTGTTTGTTGCATCATTTGCAAATATTTTCCCCCAGTCCGTAGATAAGTAGTTTGTATTTTACCTAAAATGGTGTGTGAAACTTTGTATCTTGCATAAGTCAAAATGTTCTATTGGCTTTTCTTCCTTTTTCCCTTCTTTCTTCCCTTTTCATTTCTTTCTTTCTTTCTTCCTTTCTTTATTTCTCTTCTTTCTTTCTTTTTCTCCCTTTTTCTGCCTTTCCCCCCCATCCTTCTTTCTTCTGTTTTACTGCTCTTTCCAATGTTTTTTGTTGTTCTTGTTTAGTTTGTTTTGTCTAGCACAGTAGGGGATCTGTGTTTGTCTGTCTCTGTGTCCCTCTGTTTCTCTGGCTTTAATGACAGAGCTGTTAAGATCACCCAGGAGCAAATGCAGTTGAAACTGAGGGGAAAAAAAAAAGAGTTTATCAACATCAATCATTATTTTTTCACAATGCAGGTGTTTGCATCAGTGTTTCTGAAAAGACACTGCTGTGGTTTGTCTGAACCACAGGGTCCTATGGCTTCTAGGAAAACATCTGCACATTTATCATGTGAATGTGTTTAACTTCCCTTGAAAGCAGAATCTGGAATGAGGTCTGGGTTGTGAGTGATGTCTCCATGTGAGTCTGGGGAGCAAAGTGACGGAGTGTGTACTGCAGGTGGGCAGTGAGCACCTCTGCCCACCCTCTGAGGGTACAGAAAGCCCTAGAATTTGCCAGCAGGACTAGAGAGCAGCCTCCATCCCAGAATCCCTGCCCCCTCGCTTGAGGGCCGCCGGCCACACTTACCCTGAGCTTCCAGCAGAGTTTGTGCACCGCTGAGCTGGCCGCTGGCTGCGGAGGCCTTGGGAGCAAAGGGAAATGAGCTTGGGGTGCACCTGTGAGGAATCTGAAGATGAAGCCATGTATTCCAGAACTTTCCACCAAGGCAGTGGGAAATGGCAGAAGGCTGAGGACGAAGCCAGGGGAGCAGGGCTGGTTCCCCACATGGGGTTAGTTCCCCTAAGGGATGGGAGCCTGGGTCCATGGACATCAGGACCCCACCTGCCTCCCAGGGAGCAGCCTTTCCTCAGAAGGCTTCCTGCTCTTTGAGGTTTGCTCCCAAATAATTCCCTGGGTCCAGACACAACTAAACATCTCCTGATGGGAGATTAACGTGAACAACACCAAGCTAGTGATAGTGATCAAAGCAGTAGTAACAGGAGGGAGAGAAAAAACACCCAGCTTTAAAAATAACATGATATGGAGGCTCCTTGATGGCTCAAAGTTAAGACTTTGGCATTGTCACTGCTGTGACTCGGGTTCAGTCCCTGGCCCAGGAACTTCCACATGCTGCAGGAGTGGCAAAAAATAAAAGTAAAAAATAAAATTAAAATAAAATAGCATCTTGTATGTTTTTAAAAATAAAATAGAGTGAGACATCATTTCAGCTACGTCTGTGAAACTCTTTCATCCAACCACACAGATCAGAGCTCAGATCAAGGACTCAATTATGATTTCTTAATTACTTTTATTAACAGACTGACTTAGCAAAGAGAAAAGCCAGTGAAAGGAAGTCAGAGACACTGGTGAAATGCTGACTCTGATAGACAATAAATCTTAAATCCCGCTTTCCTGGTCTGTGAAGCAGAGATCGTCATCCCAAGAAGGCAGGCGTGATGATCAAGTTAAACCATGTGTCCGCTGCCCTTGGCCGAGAAGCTGGGTTATCTTCAGCTCTCTAGCCTGAGCAGCTTCTCTCCCTGGCTCAACAAGCTGGACCTTAGCGAGCTGTTAACAGAATAGTTTACTCACCACATAGCACAACAAGAGATGCTTTGAATCTTTAAATGAATACTAATACATGTCACTGAGTGAACAAAACTATCAGGATGATTATCCTGGTTTCCCCAGGATTCTATCACATATGCCCACAGTTGCACTTGCTACTTCCCTTCTTGGGCTGATGTGTCCATCCAGCACCTCCCTGCTCCTCCCTCAGCCCAGGCACCTTCCTTATACCTCCCTCGGAACAGGTACCTCCTTTCCCTCCCTCAGCCCACACACCCACTGTAGCCCCCAGTGCTGCATTCACCCCACCATCCTAGGCTGCCCCACACACTCTATTATAAAGTATTTGAGGCCAAGAACAACTTATTCATCTTTGAACTTTCCCACCAACACAGGTTGAAAACACAATAGAAACTCCATAAATTTTATTAAAAAGAGATATGCTAAAAAAAATTATGTCATGAGCTCAGAAATGAAGTTATTTGATGTGTCATATTAAGTATTTCAAATATCTGATGCTTTATTAACATTTTACAGTGAAAATGTTGATAATAAACCTAATTAACCATTCCTGAGAAACCAGGGTATTAAAAATGAGCTTTTTCCCTTGTTTTCCCAACTCTTTGTGCCCATAATTTAAACTAAATTCTTTTTTCAATGCCTGTTTCTTAACCATCATATTTTAAATATTGCTGTACCCATAACAATTTTAAAATTACCCTGCCCTTCTTATTAGGCACAAACTATATTTCAAAATGTGGTTCAAGAAAATAAAAATCTCTTGCTAAATTATAATTGAGTTAAATTGTCATAATCAAATATTAAAGGTAGTCCTTTAATATTTGGTCATTTTAACAATTACAGATTTTGGGACCCAGTCATAAAACATGGTCGTAGATGATAACCTGTTCTCAAATGTATCACTATTTTCCTGTTTCATTAAAATATTAATCTATTTTTTCTTTTTTTTTATTTTTAGGCTCACACCCACGGCATATGGAGGTTCCCAGGCTAGGGTTTGAATCGGAACGCAGCAATGCAGGATCTGAGCCACATCTGTGACCTACACCACAGCTCACAGCAGCTTCGGACCCTTAACCCACTGAGTGAGGCCAGGGATCAAACCCCAAACCTCATGGTTATTAGTCAGATTCATTTCCACTGTGCCACAGTGGGAACTCCAAAATATTAATCTGTTTTTTCCATTGTGAATATTTCTAGCATTATGGCTAGAAGGCTTTTCTTTATTAACAATGGCACATCAGTGTAAGGCAGCAGTTTCAAGTGCACAGTTGTAAGACACAAGTTCTCATTGTGTTTGGGCATGAAAGTGTGCCTTAAAATATTTGTGTCAGTACTAACACCACTTTTATTTTACCCTAACTAAGTTCACTTTACCACTCCCAGGAACCCAGGATGATTTCTCTCCTGATTTAGTGGTGTTGGTATGAAAATTACCTCCCATCAGTACCAAATGTGGTACATAGAAAATGTCATCCCCCGTGAATGCAAATGCCTTTTTAAAAGTCCTGAGGTCAGTGGAAATCTGGGGGAGGGGCTACCATGGGGGCCCACTGCTGGCTCTCCCACAACAGGCCCATCCTGGCTGGGGCTGGGCCCGGAATCTGGGATCGGGACTCCCCTGGTGGTTGCACCCCTTACCATATAGAGCCCGCTGCGGTGTCCAGACGGTTTAAGGCTCCTTTGCCTGACACTGTCACAGTAATTACACCCTTATTTTCAAACTTTTGCCAAGTGACATTTTAAAAAATTACTTGAGATGGCACTGTGAAAGTCCTTTGCTGTTTATTACCTGACGACTGGAATCGATTTATTTGTCTCCCATCTCACAGTTCAGAGCTATTTCTGGGCCTGATGCAATTATCCGGTGGCGGTGGAGAAAACAGAAACTTTGCTGCAGCTGGATTGCTTTTCTCTTTTAAAATTGAGTCTGATAGCTTGATCTTGAGTGAGACAATCAAGACACATTTTTAAATAGTGAAGACCACATAAATGATGACTGAAACAGTTGCTTCTCATTTGATGAAAATGAACTACAGAGAATTAGCAGACCTATGTCTTTTATCATATTACTTTAAATATGAATTTACTATGAATTTGCTTCATGTTTATTTAATTAAATAGGAGACGTTAAAGGAGAGGTTGAGAGCAGATTTTGGCACACGGTGAGAGCTCAAAAGATTGTGTATATTGAACATATACTTGTCTCTGTAACATGATGTGAATTTTATATTTACGTGCATTTTATGGGAAACTTGAGCCCCCAAAAAAACCTGTTTTTTTCTTTTTTATCCTTTAAAAACAGTTTATTTACAACATTGCTTTTGTGAAGGTGGAAGGTCTGTCTAGAAGCATTTTTTTTTTTTGCATGTGGAAGTCCAGTTGTTCCAGGACTGTTTGTAGAAAATATTACCTTCCCTCCATCATATTCCCCTTGCTCCTTAGTCAAAGATCAGGTGATATTTATGTGGCTCCATTTCTGAGCTCTGGATTGTGTCCCATTGATCTATGTGCCTCTTATTTATTTCACACACACCACACTGTCCTCATTACCATAGCTGTGCAGTTAAGTCTTGAGGTTTGGTGACCTGTCCTCTGCCTCTGTCCTTCCATACTGTGCCACCAAAATGTTCAGCTTAACTGATCTTAGGCTAGTGGTGGCCACTGCCACCTCACAGAATTCAGTGTAAATTATCCCTAGAGGAATTCTCATGTGGAAATTTCAAAGAACCCAAGCTTGCATGTAAACATGTGTTCATAAATTCACAGAGACGAGCACAAGTATACACATGCACACAAAATTACTAAAATGAGGGGAAAAGCCACCACCTACCAAAGTCAGCACAAGAATAAACTGCAGAATCCACTTGCTGGCATTTATAGATTCCTGATTTACCAGCCGCAAAATATAAAAAGAGCATCTTTAAGGTACATAAATAATCAGAAGGGAGAGTTTAAAATATCCTACTGTGGCTCAGTGGTAATGAACCCAAATAGTATCCATAAGGATGCGGGTTCGATCCCTGGCCTCACCCAGTGGATTCAGGATCCAGTGTTGCCATGAGATGTGGTGTAGGTTGCAGACAGGGCTCAGATCCCACATAGCTGAGGCTTTGGCATAGGCCTGCAGCTGTGGCTCCAATTCAGCCTCTAGCCTGGGAACTTCTGTATGCCTCAGGTTCCTCTCTAAAAAGCAAAAAAAAATAAATATAAAAAATATGGAGAGTTTTGAGAAAAAATAAAATGGAACTTCTAGAAATGAAAACCATGCTCACAAAAAGAAGTTCAAGGAACAGGGTCAAGTCCAGGTTAGACCCAGCTGAAGAGAATATTAATAAGCTGTAGTCCAGCTGCAGCTTGGCCTAAAACCACAAAACTGATTTACTTACACTCTGTGGAACTACAGTGACAGATGCTATGTGGTTTGAATTACATCAGCCTGGCTCCCACTTTCTTTCAGCCATTTATATTTTCAGAGCTCAATGAATAATGCTCACCCATGAATTAAAGTTTGTCAGAGATGACCAGTTATATAAGAACTAAATCTCATTTGGACTCAAAACTCCAAAAGTCTTCAAGGAACTCAGTCTAAAAAAAACACTAAAAGTTTAAACAAAAATTTATTTCTCACAGGTCAGTTTTTAAGCAAAAAATTACAAAGTAATGAGAAATAGATTTATTTTCTCACAGGATGCCTCTGGAAAGATATTTTACTCTTCTAATGATGCATCGCTTAGTAAGAAATGATGAGATTTACTTTTCACAAGTTTTAACCATGATACCTAATTTATAGGCACCTTTCTTTTTTCTTTGAGAGTTGATTTACAATATTATATTATTTTCAAGTGTACAACACAGTGATTCACAATTTCTATAGATTATACTCCACTTATAGTTATTACAAAATATTGACTGTATCCCCCATTCTGTACAGTTTATCTTTGTAGCTTATTTTTTAACACAGTAGTTTGTGACTCTTAATCCCCCACTCCTATATGGTCCCCCCTTCCCTCTCCCCACTGTTAACCACTAGTTTGTTCTCTATATCTATGAGTCTGCTTCTTTTTTGTTATATTCAGTAGTTTGTTGTATTTTTTTTTTAGATTCCACATACCAGTGATAGGATACAATATTTTTTCTTTCTGTGTCTGACATATTTAACTAAGCATAATATACCCCCAAGTCTCCCATGTTGTTGAAAATGGCAAAATTTTATTCTTTTCAAGGGCTGAGTAGTATTTCATTGTGTATATATGTACCACGTCTTCTTTATCCATTCATCTGTGGATGGACACTTAGGGTTGCTTCCATATCTTGATAATTTTAAATAATGCTGCTATAAACATTGACATGCATGTATCTTTTTGAATTAGTGTATTTGATTCTTTAAGATATATACCCAAAGTGGATCACTGGATTTGTATGATAGTTCTATTTTTAGTTTTTTGAGAACCCTCCATACTGTTCCCTATAGTGGCTGTACCAGTTTACATTCCCACCAACAGTGTAGGAGGGTTCCCTTTTCTCCACACCCTCTCCAGCATTTGTTATTTGTAGGCTTTTTGATGATGGGCATTCTGACAGGTGGGAGCTAATACCTCATTGCAGGTTTGGTTGCATTTCTCTAATAATCATCGAGGACGAGCATCTTTTCACGTGGCACAGAGTCTTGATTTGTCCTGAGACTCCAGCTTTACTTGGCGTCATTGGAGCAGCTGCCAGCACAGTGAAAAAGACAAATGACATGCTAATATCATTTTTTAAATAGTTTCACCATGGACGCTCTCAGATAAAAACAGGGATCTGTGAGCCAGACTCAGAGCCTCCAAAATATGCTCTTGTCTAAGTATCACAAGCAAAATTTATTATAAAGATAATGAGATTATGAAAATGCTCCATAAAGAATGCAAGCCTGTCTGTTGAATCATTATTGTAGTTTTCTGCAAAAGACTCAAGCCTTCTGAAAAGTCTTCTCTATTCTGATTCCATCTTCTATATTTGTTCTATATTGTTTTATATTTTGTTAAAGTGGGAACCAACTGAAAACCAATTATGCACCAGCATCGAGTGAACTGATACCTGTCTCATTTAATTCCTGGACTAAATGGGCCCATCACAAAACACTGCCTTTTGTTTTGAGTTTTCAAACCAAAGATTGGTATTTTGGTTTAATTTCCTTGCTGGACTTTGACTAGGTTTGATTAGGAACCCACTTATTGTGAAAGGTTCCTTCAGGTCTGGCTCACCGTTAGTGTCTCGTGCACCCCAGCCCAGCAGAAGCAAAAGCTTCCTACCTTCAAAGTTTGTGCCTGATCACTTGTACTGACTGTGTTGACTACATTCACCCTGAAATAATAGGGGGAGAGATCTCTGTTGTTAACTGGATCCCAAGGTATTAGAGACCATGATTTTGCTAAATAGAACCTGTAAGGTAAATATCAAAATTTATATCTTTGCCTGTTTAATTCCATGATGGTTATGCTTTTTCTGTTACTAAATTCAGTTAAGGGAAGTTATTATTGCAACAGCATGGAAAATGAGTTAGACACCATTTCAATAATCCATAGGCAGAGTTTCAATAATAATAAAATCTGGCATCAGGTGAATGATAATGTAAGCGTCATCCATCATCTTACCTGGAAATAAAAGACAAAAGAGATAAATCTAGAGGGTGGGATATAGTATATTTCACATATATATCATATTTATGGCTGTATATAAAACCAACAGATGATTTTAAATATGGTCTTCACCCTCTGATCTGAATAATTCATGCATTTAAATGTTTATGTTAACTTCCCTGGATCTTAGCATTCATATTTCAGACTATTTCAGTTCTTCCTTAAAGAAAACAAAACAGAACATGCAGAAAAGTAAGTTTTATGTTAATCCCTCCCCAAGTGGATCAGATTAACCACTCCCTTCCATTATGGGAGTCTAACTCTTGTTTGCAATTGTGCTTACTTGTGGCCTTTTTCCCCTAGAATTTCTGTGCTGCCTTGTCCAGCTGGCCTTCTCCTGCCCTGCAAGCCCTGAAGTAAGATTTCTAAACTCACCCCAGGCCCACTGCTGCCATAATTCTCCATAAATTTAGTAGGTCACCAATGTTTTACCCACAAAAAGATGGCTCTATAATCCAAGCCCAAAATGACCTGTGAAATTTTTAAAGGCACCCTTTGCACTAGCACCATTAGTCACAATTCAGAGATTTGCCTTCCAAAAATCAGTGGGTAGTTTGCAGGGGGCATAGCTGCCTATTTTGCATAACTGTCCATCTGTCGGAAAAGAGCGATGTAAGAAATTTCTCAGATGCCGTGTTTCTGGACTGCTTTACATGCAGAGTTGACAACAAAGTCCTTCAGACATGACTGACCCAAATTTCACAGTGATAATAAACTCATAAAAACATATTGGCCATTAAAAACCCATCCGTCTATGTCATACACCAAAATCACACTGTCACACACACACATCCTGGTGCCGGCCACATCCTGGAGAATGTGGGTAGCTCTGACAGTAATTCTGGGCTCATTTAAACCCTTTCTAGAGTCTCGTTGCAAATTTGGTTCCTTTTGATCTTGGAGTGGCACAAAACCCCTGTGTGATTTTCCATTTGGCCTCCCTGCTTTTCATTTATGGGTGTGTTTTGTTTTGTTTTCCTGTGACGTAGAAGCTCACGTGTATCCCTATGTAGTGACATCACTGAGTTCCAGATCATTCATGCTGAGATTTGGAATCTAAGTTCCAGCTCCACCTTTTCATATGACCCCTGGCATTGTCATGCAGTTCATTGCTCGTGAATTATTTGAAACCGAGAGACTATTACTTACATTTGTGTCCACTGGGAAATGATTGAAAACCTTCACCTTCGCAGAGTTTTATCCATGCTCACCTGCTTAGTAAATGTGAATCATGAGCACACATTGTTCCATAAATACATTTGGCAGGAGTGCCTCCCAGTCTCTTGTCAACTGTGTAACGTAAAGAAGAACCCAGAGCTCAGTGCTGATGGAAAGGAAAACCCGTGCCCATTTCTTAGTTTCCTCTTCATCCAGCAGATAGTCCTGAGAGTTGCCTGCTGCCAGCCTGAGATTGGACCACCTTTGAGTCTCACTTTGCAATGGCCAATTTGCAAAGTATCATTGGAGGATAATTTCAGGCTCAGGACACAGCTTCTAGGTCTGATGACACCGTGATACCCTCAAAATGAGCATGGCTGCCCTGAACCCCAAGAACCATGGTAATCGCTTGTCACACAAAGTCACCACCTGGAAAATGTGGCTGTGAGGTCATTGTAGACACATGTTCTTTCCATAAATGCTTCATTGATGCTTGAGCCAAAGTTACACTGTGCTGATACTAGCATCTGCAGTTTAAACTTGGCTCTCAGTTTCATTCTGTCAAATTGTGCTGCGGTGTCCCATGTCCTCTCTCTCCTCCTGGGTTACCCCCAACCCTGACATCCACTCTGTGTGGTCACAAGTAGATCTTCATCTTTATCTGACTGCAGACCCAGCTCTGAACCGCTGAAGATGTAGTCTATGGAGTCTTAGGGCACTTCTAGCAAATCCCAAATGTTCTGTTTTTTCTAGTTTTTTTTTAATTTTTACATTAAAATTTTATTTTCTACTTTATGATTCAACATAAAGCATTTCCTAAAAGCCTGTATCTTGTTATTGATGCACAATTCACTCGAGAGTATTTTACAAGAATTTTTTTAAAAATCAATTTTTGTCTTTTATCTACTTTATAACTTATCAGAATTTAATGTGGGTTAATTTAAAAACCATGAAGTGAAATTCAGGTGAGGGCTACATTTCCTCTAATTACACGTTTCTCTTGGATTCTTTGAAACTGTGCAAGGCTTTATTCTGTTCAAAAAATATGTAATTAAGTTCTCCTTTGTAAAGCCTGACAGAAACGGATATGATGGATTCTTGCCCCCGAAAGAAAAGTTATTGTGACTCAGGACCCCCAGTTCTCATCACAGGAAGCCAGTTAGTTCAAGCTGTTCTCCCTGCAGAGGGGCCTCAGGCACTGAGGGAACCGTTTGCAGACGTCTGCTTGAAGGCGGCAGGGCCAACAGCTCAGGGAAGAAGCCAGGTCCAGGGCCCAGGAGACGGAGGAGCCCCACATTCATGGCCTCTGCCTCCTGAGTACCTGTGCCCATTCCATACAGGAAGATACAAAGGCTGTGTTCACTTTTGGGAAAGTCAGGAGAGGGGATACAGGCATCCAAGACTGGGGTCGGAGGTGAACGCCACCCCACTCAGATCGGGGCCCAGATGCTGCACCCTGAAAACAGTGAACTGGAATAAGACATTTATTTGCAGGGATTAAAGTTCAGCATTAAAATATCACAAATTTTGAAATTAGACTGATTACCTCCCAGATAACTAATGCTTCTAAGAGCCTGGCAGAATCAATCGTAAAGACTCTGATGGGAAAAAGCAGCCTAGCCTTTCATTTGTTTCTCCAAACAATTCTGTCTGCCAAACGTACACAATCTTACAGTGGACACAGGGCTAATATCTCCCCAGGATCCTGAGTTCAGTTCTTTTGCCTAAATACCCAGGAACGGAATTGCTGGGTCATATGGTATTTCCATTTTTAATATTTTGAAGCACCTCTGTACTGTTTTCCAAAGCAGCTGCACCAATTTACTTTTCTGCCAGTAAATTTTAAGAGTTCAATTTTTTCCACATCCTCACCAACACTTGCTGTCTTTCCCCTCTTGCTAGTAGTCATTTTAATAGGTATGAAGTGATGTCTCGTTGTGGTTTTGACTTAAATCTCCCTGATGATTAGTGACGCCAGCAGTTTTTTCATCTATCTGTTGGTTGTCTGTATGCCTTCTTTTGCAAGATGTGTACTCACATTTAAAGAAGAATTTTCAATGAAACCTTGAGCTCTAGAATATTTCTAGATTGCCTTCCTTTTTTCTTGTCTTTTATTAAATTCATGGCAACATCGTCTGCTGTATCATGTATCTTGAGTTTTTAAAGCTCACAGCATCATCCTGGAGGATATTGAGGTCTCTGCCAATAGTTTTGTGTTACCTTCAGGGAGTTGGTGCCTTCTCAGTTGTGCTCACAAAGAGTCATCTGGATCCTGAACACCAATATCCATCCAGGATGCTTGGTCAAGCATCCAAATGAAGGAAAGAGAAAATAATCTCTTTCTAAAATTGGAGGTTACATCATAACTTAAACATAGAATTTGATAGTCAATGCATGTAAAAGGACACAGGAGTTCCTGGAAAGAAGCTCAGAAGGGGAGGAATTAGTTAATAATCTTCTATATTAAGGCAGGTGTGAAAGGGATGTGTGAAGAGAATATTAAATTAGAAACATAAAACATTGATATGATCTTAGTATATTCAAAAAAACATAAAACAAAGCAAAACCAAAAGAGAATGGTGCCTGGAAACATCTCGGATAAGAGGCTGCATCCGGAGGTCGTCAGAAGGGACACTTACCTGGACTCTGTCCCCAGAGTCAGGCCTCTCACCTTCATCTCTGCTAAGAAGAACAATGAGTGCTTGGTCCCACTTCTTCAGGCAGAAAATAAGGACAGTCTGGAATATTCCTTTGGTGTTAGGAGGAGGTGAGGTTGATGCTAAAGACACCTAGGCTGGTGGTGCACAGGGGCAGAGTCCAGTCTGAAGGATAGACTGCAGGCATCAAGCTGGACCAGTGAGGCAAGGGAGGAAGGCCCGCTGCCACTGGGCCGAACCACATGGCCGGTGGGCATGGCCTCAAGGGGCAGCGGGTGGACTGGAGATCAGGGGAGATACCTGACAGGGGTGTACAAATGGGATTCTGCAAGAATTCTTGCCCTGGTGACAGAAAGGACACCTGGGTCCCCACCCTTGGGGTGAGCTCAAGGGATCTGCAGTGGCACCTGCTGGCAGTGTGCACTGGCCTGCAGACCCCAGCCCGCCTTGCTGGAGAAATGGCGCGGGGAGGGGCGGGGGGGCGGACAGGGTGTCACAGCCACTCACTAGGTCCTTTATCTCAGGTGTAAGCTCTGCCATTGTCCGTAGGCACCAACTGCTGTCTGCAGATGACCTTCTGACAGCCAGAGGTCCTGGACCACTGCTCTGCAGTCCTGTCCACCTCAGAAGAAGCGAAGTCCCTTCAGTCCCTTGGGAGAATCACTAGCTCTTGATGCTGTTGCCGGAGTGGGTGAAATAAAGTGTGTGACTGCAGTAGGCTCAGTTCACACATGGATTTCTACCCAGTGGTTGAACAGAACTTCAGTTTGGAGCTTCCGTGAGGTCCAGTGACCAGCATGTGCCAATTTGGAGCCGAGGAAGGGGACAGGAACATCTCTACCCACCTGGCCAAGTCAGGCTCTCGGTCTGGAGGCACTCTCCTCCCCAACCCCCAGAACTGTGTGGCATGTTCACCAGTGATAGGACTGCCTTGTTCTTTAGTGACCACTAGGCTGGAGTAGAAGACAAGACCTCACCCCTGTCTCCTTAACGTGGTGGCCGCAGTCTTGAGTTACCAGGAGGCTAACTCCATCCCTTCCTGGGAGTGATTCCCACTTGGGATCAACCACGGAGCCTCGGGTTTATTCAGTTCACAGTCTCTGTTCTGCTCATAATCACCTCATGGAGATGAAGACTCAAGCTGGGTGCCCGGTAACGCTAACCCTGAGGTCACCGCCATAAGGTGGTCACTCTGGTGCACGCCTCGTCCCTGAAGAGAGTCTCTGTCTTTCCTTGTGAGCTATGGCGAGGAGCAGTGGTCTCCCTGTGACACTGTGGCCGCCCCCTCCGAAAGGCAGGGGAGGCGGGAGACTGGAAGCAGCTGGCCCATTGGCCTCCATCATCCTGCTCATCCCGTGGCTCCTTTTTTGAAGCAACACCTTTTTTTTTCCCGAGTGAGATCTTCCTGCTGCCTGTCATCTCTGTCGCAGCCAGCCCAGGCCACCACCATGGAGCTTCTAAATCCATGAGCCCACCCAGTTCACGGCCCCTGCCTGCTCCCTGTGTGCTGCTGGTGATGAAAAGTACATGCAGGTTGAACTGACAATTAAATGGATTCAGGCAGGATACCCCCTCCTGTGGCGCACTCCTGGCTCGGGTCTGCTCAGTGCGCAGATCTTCCAGCCTCAGCCACAGGCAGCCTGAAATGATCCCCCCTCCCCTCCATTTATTCTCATCCCCAATCTCTGTATGACCCTCACCACCTGCCCATTAACTTGACCCCACTTTTCTGATGCAGAGTACTTGACATTTCTTTCAGTGAAATGCTGTCATCTAGTTGCCGTTTCATCTAGGATTAAGTGGCTTCTTGGGTCCATCCTCTTCCTCTTTAGAAACAGGCAGGGCTTTATTTTCATAGTGCAACTTCATCAGAACTCAGCCCAGTGATGGGGCCATGGTAAGGGCTGGACAGAATGCCCACCTCTGAGCCCACTCCTGGAATACCGGCTCCCAGGTGGGAAGTAGGAACTGCAGAGGTGGCCTCCCTTGTCTGGATGTTGTACCAGGTACAGCGGAGCCCTGCCATCAGTTATCCATGGACATTTTATGTAACCTAAACTCGGTCTCCTCCCCAACATCGCAATTCATGAAAGGCCTCAGCTGTAAAAGCCTGGCTTCATTTCTACTGCTGAAGATACAAGAAGCCCTGGACTTGGCTGAGGGAAACGCCTGCTCTCTGGGATCTCAGAACCTATGTGGAAATGCCACCATTATTGTCACTATGTTCCCAGACTCATTTAAGTTTCACAGCTTCTGTCTTTTAAGTTGTAAAAATAAGGCTACCCATGTTTATGTCCTTAGGTTGTTTAGAGGGTTTAAAGATGTATTTTGTAGCTGGAGCATCTCTTGAAATCAGTTACTATTTTCCACAAAAAACTGTAAGTCAATCAGTGCCTGTAATTATTCATATTATGTCACATTTTTGGTTTTAAATATTCTTAGGCCCTAATGATTTGAGAAGTATTCGTTAAAATAATCCTTGTGGAGTTCCTGCTGTGGCATAGCGGGTTAAGGATCCAGCAGTCTACACTCAGATTTGATCCCTGGCCTGGGGACGTCCATATGCTGCGGGTGCAGCCAAAAAAGAAAAAATAATAATGCTTGGAAGGCCTGCAAGGAGGAGCCATGGCAGATGTGAGACTGAGACACCTACATGCCTTCCTAACAACCCACCAGAAGGATGCATCATAAAATGCCACAGACACAGGAGTTAGAAATGATGAACTTGAAAATAAAACTAGATAATTAGGGTTAAAGGAATGGTTTCCATCATTGGATGCACAAGAAATGTTACCTTTTGTTTAGTTTTTGCAAATCAACTCAAACAGCCTTAAGGCCAGCACACCAAAGGCAGCAGTAAATCAATATCAGTCAAACTTCATTATTCTCTCCCTTTTTTCCATTGATTGCTCTGGTCCTTCGAGCCATCAGAAATGGAGGTGGGGCTTAGTCCTTGCACTCCTGACCTTCTTTCTGCTGCCCCAGCTGCTGGCATGTGTCCCTGGGGAGGCTCTGCAGGATGAAGGCTCCAGGCAGGCGTGGTGGTCCCTCCCCAGGTCAATCCTAATGAGCCCTTAGCGCCAGGTCTGCACTAAGTGCTTTATTGACATCCTGTTCCTTTCCCACAAAAGTGATCCTATGAGCAGGAAGATCAAGGTACAGGGAGGTCAAGTCAGCTGACCAGGTGATCCTAGTGAGTCAGTGAGATACAAGGCTGGCCTTCCAGCCTGGGTTTCCAGCTCCAGAACCCTGTGTGTTAAGTTGGGTGCAACTCCAACTATGGGGACTCCCAGGGACCCTCTCACCATAATCGGGGGTGCACTGATCCCCAGCCCTAGCCGCTTTCCCTTCATTGGTCACCTTCCGTTTAGAACATCTTCTGAAGCACACAGCCCCTTCCTGACATGTCTGTGCTCTCCAAAGCGAGGCCTGGGGAGAACCTGCCCTCCCATCGCCCTGATCAAAAAGGGCAATTCTGCCAACCTGGTATGTGGGGCTGCTATAACAAACTGCCGTTGATGAGGGGCTTGTAAATGACAGGCAGTTATTTCTCGCAGTTACTTCTCACATTTCTGGAGGCTGGACGTCCAAGGCCCAGGCAGCAGGTGCCTGGGCAGGGCACCTGATGAGGACCCCTTCCTGGCTCATAGATGCTCTCCCCATGTGCTCTTGTGGAGGCGGGGTGGCACCCCGCCCCTCTGTGGGGTCTCTTTCATAAGGACATCAGGACCATCCATGAGGCTGCACCCTCCTGACCTCCACCATCACCTCGGAGGTTAGGAATACAGCATATGCATTCAGAGGGAAAACAACCTAGTGCCCCAAGCAGGAAAGCGCAGCCTAGGTAGTCGTTCTTCCAGTGGTAGGGAAGGCAGAGGAGTCCGTTCATGCCAGCTCTCCCTAAGAATCGCTTCTGGCACAAATGGAATATCTCAGTGCCGCGGATCACTCACTATTAAAGTAATAATCACTGCTCTGCTTCAGAATCACTCACTGGTTCCAAATGTCAGCTTCTTTCCAGATCTCCCCGGCTGGTGGACATGTTGGCCTCTTGGTATTCTTTCTGATTTCTCCACAAAGACTAGAAAAACGATGGCTTGGATTTATGACTGCGAATAAACCAGGTAGTTGTAAACTCGGAAGAGACCAGGTGTAACGTGTAAAACTCCACAATGAAATCCCTGCGTCCCAGGACATGTGGATTCCATGTGCCCTCATGTTTGGTTCCCAGTCTAAGCATCCCCTTGAACGTCAGGATGTTTTCTCTATTCAGTCTAATGTTCCAGGATGCAACTACTGTAATAGATTAATTATGTGACACTAAAGAAATACGGTCCAGGCTTTTCTGAAATTCTTCAATGAATATCTATCAGAAGGCGGATTATCTTTTAAAAGTCCTTATCCAGTTACTTCAAAAATTTGCCAGCATTTTAGTTTAATTGGCATATCATGGAGGAAAGCAATTTGAACACATTTCTGGGTGAATATACCTCTTTTGAAAAGGAATTGTGAAGAGATGCAGAAAATACAATTTTAGAACTTTAGAGTCTTCGTGCAGTTGTATTAAATAAATAACTGATAAAATTCAATATTTCCAAGTATAAGCATTTATGTCCTTCAATATTTTGAGCATGGGAAGGGGATGAGAATTGGAGTTATATTTGGAATCAGTAATGGATAGTAACCTCACACCTGCTTCTGGGATTTTTTAAAGACGTTGCAGATAATTAGAGGGTTGAGGTTTGGATGAGAAGCAGAGTATTTGCTCCAAAATACACACATCCCATTGTCAGGATTCTGTGGAAGCGGCGCTGTCCCCACCTGTGGTGGTGCAGAGATGGTTGACGTTGCCAGTGCCTAAGCAGAATGGTGATTTGAGTTGCCTCCAGAGCAGCTATGGTCCCCCACATTCCCCCCCCACCCCCATCGCATCGCTCCCTTCCCAGGATGCTGCAGAGGGCTCGGTGGTCTGCTGGTTGATTCTGCGTAGACCTTGCTCTTCACAGACAGTCCTTCTCACCGGCTGGTCTTTCTGTCCCCTTCTGTCTTCGCTCTGTCCCCTTGTGCTCTCTCTTACCCATTTTTGTGACGGAATGTATCTTTTCACATCTTCTGTTCACTGTGTCTGTTTTCTTTACTGTCAGGTTTTTGTGTTGCTCATTCCCCTCTTCCCTTTTCATTGGCTTGCGTTTCTCAAGGTGTCATTTCTGTCCCCGAATCTCTTCCCCATTAATCCTTGGCTTGTAAGGACTCAGCAAATCTTTATGGAAATCAGCCAGGAAAGGATGAATGCCGGGGCACGCAGGGAGCTGAGTGCAGAACTAGTCAGCTCGGGAAGTCTGACTGCAGAGAGCCTGATCCCAGCAAGTAGAGGGCCAGGTGACAGAATGTGGCGTGAAATGAGTCCAGACACAACTGGGGTACCAGAGAGCCACAGGGACACCTTTAAGTCAATCAAACAAGTTCATACTTTCATGATATACTCTGAACATGGTGCATAATGACTTTCTGATCTCCCCCTAAGTTGCCAGTCATTTTATGCTTTTGTCTCATTGATTTACAATGTTGTGTTAGTTTCAGGTGTACAGCATAGTGATTCAGTAATTTTGCAGATTATACCCCGTTAGAGGTTATTACAGGGTACTGGGTCTAGTTCCCTGTGCTTAACGCAAATCCTCTTGCTGATATACTTTGTACAGGTAGTTTGCATCCATTAATCCCGTTCCCCCTCCCTCCTTCACTCTCCCCTTTGGTAACCACAAGTGTGTTTTCTGTATCTGGGAAGCTATTTCTCTTCTGGGTATACAATTGTCAATTATTTTAGAACATGTTTTTCTCCCATGAGACATACTCAAAAGAAAGCAGATACACTCTTCAGATGTTATCCTTTAAACCCTTGTGTTTGAAGGAGTAATTGCATTACTTTCAGCATTTTAAATTCAGATACAATAGTTTGACTTAGGGATTCTTATTGTTTGTTTCACTTGGGTTTTAGAGAGAAAGTGGCTTTCTTCATCTCGTTTTCATTTTTTATTTACCAGTTGGTTTCTTTGGTATTGCTACCATCGCAGTAACACGTTTATATAACACTTGTCCTCAAAGGGTCTCAGGTCACATAATGAATATGATCTGATAGGGGTCTTCACAACACCCCTGTGAGGGGCAGAGCTTTAGTCATTAAAACACCGAACGGAGCATGGCTGTCGTTGCTGTCGCTTGGGGGAGGGCACTGAACGAAGCAGCCATGTCCCTCCGTGGAGGGCGCCGCACTGGGAAAGCGGAGACACGGCAGTTCTTTATTACATGGCAACAAGACGACGGGAGAGTTTATAGCCAGTTCTCCGAGGTAGTTATCTCAGAACCAGCATGAACTAAATCTGGTCTCCGAGCAGGTCTGCAGCTCTGGACGGAAGCCATTTCCAGAGAAAGGAGCCATGTCCCGTGGCTCAGAAGGAATTGTAATGAGTGCATATGCGTGGAGGACTGAATCCTTTTACCTCTGGGTTTACATCTTCACACAGCACTGGGGCACCGGCAGGTGGGGACTGCTGTCCTGGTTGGATGGTTGGATGGGTGAAGAGAGCAAGGACGGATGGGGTACTGGCTGCACTGCGGGTGAAACAGCTGGAAGCCTGTGTGTTTTCTCAGGTCCAGCACTGCCCCTCAGCCCCTGGCAGCGGATATACCAGCTCCCATGGGCACCAGTCACCTCCCAATGCCTTTGGCTATGGCCACCTCACATGTACATTTTGACTTTTTTAGAATACTGTGGTGAAAAAACATAGTCGAAAATTTACCCCCTTACCTGAAGAGTTCAGGGGTGTTATGTCCCTTCACACGGCCGTGGAAGAGCTCTCCAGAACTCACTCCTCTTGCAAACTGAAGGACTGGGCCATGAAACACCCCCACCCCATTCCCGGCTCCTGCCCCAGGCAACCGCCACCCACTCGCTGTCTCTGGGACTCTGACTGCCTGGGGACCTGCTCAGGGAGGAATCTGCACCTCTGTGCCTGGTTTTTTTCACTGAGCATGTCCTCCGCTTTCAGCCGTGTTATGGCACGTGACAGGACGTCCTTCCATCTGAAGGCCAGCTGTTCTTCCGCAGTGCTCATACAGCACATCTTCTCCTCCTTCCTCCAATACTGGGCTCTCAGGATCTTTCTCCCCTGGGCCTTTCTAAGGAAGGCTGCGGTGAACATGGTCCACGACTTCAGTTCTCTCGGATGGATATATCGTCACAAGGGGATTGCTGGTGCACAGGGCAAGCCCACTTTTAATTTTTGGAGGGACCATCACACTGGTTCCAGGGTGGCCAGCCTTTCTACCAGCCGTGCGCCCCAGGGCTCAGCCACTCAGGTCTCCTGTGAGGGAACAGAGAGGAAAGCATTCCAGAGAAAATAATAGAACAGTAACATCTGATAAGGATAGTAATGCAAATAAAATAACATTTTAAAGAGGGAAGAAACACAAGGAAGGGAGATTCTAATTTAAAAAACACTGAAAAGACAGAGAGGCTAGGAGAGTAAATAATCGTTCAGATTTGTGCTTATGTCAAGACCTGTGTGTGGCCTGGCCTTATCCTACCTTAGCTTCAGTCTCAACGCTGAACCCCGTTCCCTCGGGACCAAGACTCAAAGGGCATAACGTGTATCTCTCAGTCCTCTTCCTTCCTGCCCAGCTCAGGGTGTGCGCAGAATAGCATTAGGGCAGTCATGTGAAGAGTGACCCAGAGGCAGTCCTGGAGCTGTGGGGACCAAACCTCCATGGGAACCGAGGCTTCTGTTTAGGAAACACCTGTCCCCCTCCCTGACTCTGTCACCTGCTGACCCAGGTCGTCACCCTGGATGACGAACCCCCTCCCCTGCTCTCCCGTTAGCCCCAGCCCAGCAGTTTGCAGAAACTGCTTACAAACTTGCCAATTGCAATTTCTGTTTTAAATAAATGAAAGATAAACAAAACATGACCACTTCATCGGTTATTTGGCCACCCTCTACTCACCTCCAAGCCCAGTCAGCGCCTTCCCATGGACAGATCCATGACCCCAACTCAGGCACTAAACAGGACCCAGTTTGGCTGCTGCTGATGGCTCCCTAAACGTACTGGACCAGGTCACTTGTGGCAGATGCCCAGGTAAAGGATGGGACCTCTAGACCCGGTTCTTCTCAGGAAATACCAGAAGAAGGCCATGTTGTTTAAGAAACCAAAGTGTGACAAATCCAGCTGAAAGAATGCTGCAGAGACACACATCTGAAGACCTTTGTGGACTGGGAGGGGCCGGGGGTATCGTCGGAGCCGTGCACTGGAGAGGGGCCAGGGGAGAGCCACCCTCCCCGAGGACTTGGGTCGAAGAGGGACGCACAGGCTCTACAGCAGTGCATGGGGTATTGGGATGCTGTTCATACTGATGGTTCTTATGACTGAAACTCGGTATGCCCAGTTTAGCTCTGATGGTGAGATCCTTTGAACTCTGCCCCCTGCCTCCCAGAATCAAGAAACAGAGGCAGGGAAGGAAGACCCTGAGGTTATTGGTTATTACCAATAACCTGAATCAGGGGTCAGAGCACACAGATCTCAGCCTGTGAAAGCCATGACTCCTCCCCAGTGCACCTGCTCTCTGAAGCTGCACCACATACACTCTTAGGGACACTAAATAAAGTCTGAAGAGGGCACCCCTTCCCCCGAGGACACAGTTGACCTGCCCAACAATGAACAGAAAAGCAAGCCCCAGTCTGTTATTTGAAGAGGTGAGGGTGGCTGGTCTTTGCAGGATAGACTCAGCCACTCAAAGATACGTCCGTACCCTGCCAATCCCAAGTGACTCACACTAAAAACATGTCAGAAGCAGCTCTGGAAAATGCACAACTTCAGAGGAAAATAATGGGTAGTTTGCATGAAAGTGTTTATCTTCTGGAAAACCTGAAACTCCTCTTTGGAATGGAAAGAAAGAGGCAAGAACTAAAGGTGAAACTTGTGCGTGAAACCATGTTGAAGGTGCTGTCAGCTCTTCTTTAGAGATTGGTAACAGCTTGAAATTGGGCAGAAAAGGTGACACAGAAAATGGAGACCACCTAGACTACTGGTCAGTAGTTAGAGAAACTCACTGATGCTGTGGCATGTCAGTATAGTGTGGCACTAGCCAAAGAAGAGACAAATCAATGGAACAGAGTCGAGATCCTAAGAAAGGACTCCCACAAACGTAGTCAACTGATGCCTGACAAAGAAGCAAAGGCAGTATGATGGAAGAAGGGTGGTGTTTTCAATAAACAATGCTGGGATGACTGAATATCCACATGCAAAAAAAAATGAACCTATAGGCAGATCCTACATCTTTCACAAGAAAAATGACACAAAATGGATCATAGACCCAAAGTGCAAAATAATAAAACTTCTAGAAGATAACGTAGGAGAAAATCTAGATGACCTTGGTTTGGCAATGAGGCTTTCCAGCACCAAAAGAACTATCCATCAAAAAGCATTCGATGTCAGACTTCATTAAAATTAAGAACTTCTGCTCTGTGGAAGGCACTGCAAAGATGTGAGCAGACTAGGAGAAAATCTTTGCAAAAAGTTTTCCAGAATATACAAAGAGCTCTTAAAACTGAACAGTTAGAAGACAAACTATTCAATGAGAATGTAGACAAAAGACCTGAACAAACACCTCCCCAAAGAAGATATGCAGACAGCAGACAAGCTCATGGAAGTGTGTTCCACATGTCGCTTTATTGGGGGACTGCAAATTTAAATGATGAGACACCACTACATACCTATTCCATTGGCTCAGATCTAAGTTGCTAACAAAAATGTGGAATTCTCATTCATTGGAAATTGAAAATGTTACAGCCACTATGGAAGACATTTGGCACTTTATTATATACCTAAGCATAGACTTACTGTACCGTGTAGCAACTGTGCCCTTTGGTATTTACCCAGAGGAGTTGAAAACTTACGTCCAGACCAATACCTGCCCAAGGCTTAGAGCAGTTTTATTCATGAGTCTCAAAACTTAGCAACACCCAAGATGCCTTTCAGTAGGTGAAACGGTAAGCAAACTGCAGTGCACCCAGACACTGGACTGTTGTTATTCAGCTTTGAAAGGAAAGGAGCTATCAAGCCATGAAAAGACACGGAGGAATCCTGAATACATAGTACTAAGTGAAGAAAGCCAATTGGAAAAGGCTACAGGCTGTATGATTCCAACTACATGACATTCTGTGAAAAGCAAATCTATAGAGAGAGTAAAAAAGATATCAGTAGGTGCCAAGAGTTGGGTAAAAGGAAGAGGAAAGACAGGCAGGGCAGAGAAGGTATTTAGGGTAGTAAAACTATTGTGTTTCATGCTGCAGTGGTGGATATGTGACAATGTGCATTTGACAAGACCCGCAGAACCTATAGCCTTGTGAGCCCTGATGTGAACTATGACTGTAGTTGCGGTGCCTATGATGATGATAATGGTGCACCATTCATAACAGATGGCCCTCATTGATGCCAGATACTAAGAAGAGGGGCACGGGGTCAGGGTGGGAGGTAGGTGGGAACTCTCCTCAGAAAGCTGTTTTCCTATAAACCTAAAACTCCTCCAAGAAACAGAGTTTATTAATCAGAAACAAAAAAGCTTTAAGGCGAAAAACAAAGCATATTTTTAAAAGATTCTACACATGTGCGAGGAAAACCAAATGAACAAAGAACTTGCAGGTCAGACGAAACATCTCCACACTGGGCAGGCATCTTTGCAGTCTGCAGATTCACAGCATGAAAGAGTCAAAAGCTTCAGCTGAAGGGCCTGAACTGCAGGAGGAATGTGTAATTCAGCCTTGCAGGAATCCCCCAGGAGGGGAGTTTTCCACTCGGAATAGAGAGGAGACTTGGCAACGTGTGTGGGACACCAATCACACATGTCCTCAGGATGATGGCCAGGGACCTGGAGAGGGAGCTGGCAGGGGTGGCTCCCCACTGTGGAGATCCTGTCTTTTTCCATGAGAATAAGGCCCCAGCAAGGTGCTTGACAGTCCTGGAACTGAGAAGGATCAAGCCAAGGAAACAGTGGTTACTTGGGCAAAACGGGGCTTTAGCCACAGCGACTACTCAGTTTCTGCAAGGAAGGGCTCCTCCTGGTCCTGGGGGTGCAGGTGGGCAGGGTCATCAGGCACCAGGGCGGGGGGAGGCCAGGTGACCCCTGCTCACCCACAGCTAGAGTGGGACACTGCCTGAGTTTTCTCTCCCTAAAAGGAATTTCTATTTCCTCTTTTTATTTAAACTGTTCTTATTTCACTGATGCTGCATTGGCTCTTAGGAAGTTTGATAGATTATAATTCCTAAGACAGTGTTTTCCAAACACAGATGAAGTTTATATAAAATTCATATGAATACATTATTTCCACTTTATTGGACTCTCTGGCATTAGCTAGTGTAAATATCAGATAATAGGTCTGCTCTTAGTTACACCATGACTGAAGCTTGACCAGACCAGATGTAGGCAGTTGAAACAATGACCACCATTTCTATGTCCTATGAGCCACTTTAGAAACCTGCAACTTAATATTTACCTTACTAAATGTTGAGTCATTATGAAAACAAATCTAAACAGCACCCCCAGCTAAGCTTAGTAATATTTTATTAGTTTTGTTCTGAATTCATAGATTAATTTGGCGGCATTGCATTTTGCAGGTCTTTGTTTCCCATTTGGTAATTTTGTTTTCATCTTTGCTATTTGGTTTTGGACAGACTTTGCTGCTTATATAGACAAAGCAAAAGTGATCTCTTTATGGGGCAAATGGAAGAAAAAAAGGAAGAGGAAGAGGAGTAAGGATTTGTGGCATGTGTGTAAGTTCCCAGAAGTTATATTTGCGGCATGAGCTGAGGATCTAGGAGGATTTATAACCTAAGGCGACCTGTGCTCATCTCCGAATGTTGGATGGCAAATGATTCCTTTTATTCTTATTGCTTATCTCTATCTCCTAACTGTTCTACATTTAATCAAGGTAAAAATAAATATATGCAGCTAATTCATTCAAGCTATCCTTGACTATTTTTCTTAATACTTATAATACCATTAACTGAGTTTTCAAATGATAAAGGTAACGGGTGAAAGAAGAACAAGAAAGTGTAGGAAACGTTTGGAATAGTTTGGAGCCTGTGAGGCAAAGCAAGGCTGTTTTCAAGCCTATCTCTCAGGAGGTCCAAATCCATCTCATCTGCATCAGAATAAGACTATGAATATGGGGACCACTGGCTGCTATGTGCCCCAGAAACGTCCCTTTTGTGTACAGTTTCGGTCATTATCTCTGAGAAGTCTGTGAGTCAAACTAAATGCCAGGTTCCTAGGATGACATTTATCCTGTTCGTAGGATGTTCATTTATCCTGTTGAACAAGGGCTCAAACTAGCTGCATAACTGAGGTCATCACTTTTTTACTGAAGATAATGTAATTCCTGCACGTAACAGTGCTTCGTTTAACCAGTCTTGGTAACTGAGAGAATTCCACAGAAGTGAAATCTCTAGATCACTGAAATGTACACGTTTTAAATAGTGAAATTTTATTGTTTTAACTATTTTGAATCTGCTTCCTGACATTACAGACTCCCCTGGTGTATCATTCAAATCACTAAGAATAAATATAATTTCAATGTTTCAGGATGACCAAGAACCATCAATATTAGTAAAAAGTGTAAAGTACATTAAGCAGTTGTGACATCCATAGTTAGTGTAGAGACAACACGCCTCCAAATGGTTGTGCTGCTTTATGAGTGCTTACAACACCGTGTTCTGGAGTTTTTTCTCTTTACCCTTCTCCTGGCTAAGTTTTCAGCATTTCTGTCCCTAGCGGCCACATCTAATGTGCTGCTTCTGCTTTACTACGCTAGATTGTTTCAAGTCCAGGTCCAGGTGGAAAGCACTACGTGAGGTGGACCAACACCCATCCCGATACAGGACCAGGGTCTTCCATCCCAACAGCCAGATCCCATGTCCTTTTTCCCAAGACTCTCAGTGTGAGCGTCACCTTTGCTGAGTTACAACCCACTCCAAGGCTACAGTGAAGTCGACTGCTAAAACTGAGGACATGATTCCCAAGTGCAAGCGTCCACCTCGTCAGCTGCTCGGCCTGGTCAGAAGCACGGGGAGAGGGCCCGTCATGGGTTCATCAGTCAGTGCGCCACAGAACAGCCGCACGGTCTCAGGGCTTGTCCAGGGAAGCATTTACTTCGTGTGACTCGGGGCTCAGCTGATCTCAGCGGGGTTCAGACAGGGGCCCAAGGGATAGGCTACCTGTGACCGGGTCCACGTGCCCTTCTTCCTCCCATAGAAGCAGGCTGGCCGGTCTTGTGCTTCTCTTGGAAGTGACAAGAGGGCATGACAGCAAGCAAACGTAGGTGACACCCTTTAAAGCCCAGGATCTGACCTGCACACTGTCACCTGCGCCCACCGTGTATTGAGGGAATCACGTGGGCTGGAGTGCAGGAGTGACCCTCTCGCTGCCCCAGAGGAGCACAGGACAACTGCACTACTGTTTTAGGCTCACCCTATACTCATTCTTCCATCCTTGAAAGAGACGGTACCGTTGTCTGCTAGGCCCTAAGCTCCCAACAGTCGGCCCACTTCCTCTGCAGCTACATAGCGAGCTTGTTATGGGGGCTCAGGGGGCTAAGAATCAACTCCTGTGAAATATGCTGAACCCGAAGTCTGGAGCCCTGAGGGGTGTGCTGACTATTCCTGGGTCGGGGAGTGGGGCCGGGTCTTAGGAATGCCATACAAATGAGATTCGTGGTGATCAACTATGGCATTCTGGAGTTTATGACTGTTTAATAGATTAGCATCTGACATTCCCTTTGCCGCACCACAGAAAAAGTATTTCCCCTAGAGAACTAATTATGAGAAATTGTTACCCTAACTCTAGACACACAAAAAAATTAAACTATGGATTTTAAAACATCAGCACAGGTCACCTTCACACTGTCTAATCATTAAAATTGCAACAGCGAGGTACATTTTTTAATTTTAATTTTCATTTTTTTAATTTTTTAATAATGATTTTATTTTTTCCATTATAGCTGGTTTACAGCATTCTATTTTCCACTGTACAGGAGGGTGACCCAGTCACACATACATGTATACATTCTTTTTCTCACATTATCATGCTCC
The DNA here is from genome assembly GCA_004024745.2 of Catagonus wagneri. Classification (NCBI taxonomy): domain Eukaryota; kingdom Metazoa; phylum Chordata; class Mammalia; order Artiodactyla; family Tayassuidae; genus Catagonus; species Catagonus wagneri. The sequence goes on along the minus strand of PVHT020000521.1, from coordinate 32,856,274 downwards.
ATCATAAGTGACTAGGTAGAGTTCCCAGGGCTATACAGCAGGATCTCATTGCTTATCCCATTTTTTTAAACACAGTGAAACATTCAGTTAGTTATATAAGTAAATTCCAGAAATCTGCTATAGAATGTAGCACCTGTAGTTAATGGTGCTGTATTGTACACTTATACATTTGTCAAAAAGCGGACCTCACATTCAATGTTCTTATTACCAAAAAAAAAAGTAAAAAAAGGTAAAAAAACAAACCAAACCAAACCAAACCAAACCCCACTAACTCAGCTGGCCAGGACTTGCTTTCACTGTGGTCCATGGAAGTTCCTTCATTCATTCATCTAGTAAGTATTTGTTGAGAACCTCTAATACAATTCCCTAAGCTTTTGTGCTTTCTCCTGCTTTTCGTTCTTATTTCAAATTATCAGAATACAATTGCTTATTCATTCATCCAGCAAATATTTATTAAAAATATTTCCTTGTTGCATGCAACTCACTAAGTTGGTCATATTTTCTCATTTTCTCGTTTCAAACGCATTCATTCAGCAAATATTTTTGAGCACATACTCCATGATATATTGTGTTATAGGGTGCAGAAACAAAGATAAATCAAACACTTTCTCTGTGCTAAAGGCCTTCACTGACCAGCACAGAGGATGATATTTGCATGAAGACTTATAATCGGTGTTTGACCATACAGGGTTTGTAGCAGCACAGAAGTAGGAAGGTATTATTGTGGGGATTTGATCTGTCTGCACACAGAACTGGAGGCACCGAGTGGTTGGAGATAAGGCCAGGGCTGTGGACATGGTCAGGCTGTGAAAGCCCTGTTCCAGTGAAAGGCGGAGCTGCTGGGTGGTTATAGCAAAATATGACAAGCTGAGATGTGTGTTTTTGCTGCGTGGACATGTACTGGAGCAGGCCGAGTGGAGATGTGGAGACTGGTCGGGAGGCTGCTGGAGCTGCCCGGGGGAGACGAGACCGAGCCTCACCCAGAGGAGGAAGTGTACATGGGGGCGCGGGGGGCCCAGAGCCTGGGACGGAAAGCAGGGGCCTGGCCACGCTCGCCGAATTGGATGGAAAGTCCGGGTGAGAGATCTGTTTGAGGAGGGTGAATTCAGTTTTGAATGTACTGAGACAGCAGCAGTTGTGAGTCAGCCGGGCAGACACGTCTCGTTACTTCTTGCTCTGTGCAGAAAGTAGATGCTTACTGGGTGCAGCAGAGAGGATGAAATTTCATTACTAGACACTAGAACGCGGGCCTTCGTGTCGCTCCGGTCCGGAGAGTGCACGGTGTCTGTCAGGGCCAGTATACCAGCTCTAGACACAGGCAGGTGCCGACAGCCCTTCCTGTAAACCACAGGTTTGGGGATTTGCTTCTCAAACTCAGTTCTCGAACCCGCCTCCACCTGTTTCTGAACTTTCTCAAAAGAAGTCATCCCTTGCTCAGGACCGATGCCCCCACCCCTTTCCTACGCTCCCCAGATCCAGTCCATCCAGACAGACTCTGTTTTACCCCCAGTGCATCTGCCTTAAGCATCCCCAACTCCTCCTCCACCTCGGGCCAGGCTGCCCCCCAAGCCTGTATGACTGACTGGTCACCAAAGTCCTGCGAGTAGCTGGTATAACCCACCTCCTGGGCTCCACACTGCACACAGGTCAGCGGGTACAAAACTGGCCCTTCAGACCATCTGTGGTTCAGATGTGAATCTAGTAAGCAAAGTTCTATCTTAATCAAAGTAAAATAGTTGGAATACACACAAATTCAGAAATCTTGATAGAAGTTTTAAAAGGTAACTGCATTGTAGCTCATAACGCAACACACACAATTAAATGGAGATGTATGGCTGGGTCACTTTGCTGTACAGCAGAAATTGACAGAACATTGTAAATCAACTGTAATAAAAAAAAATTTTAAAGGTGCTTCTTTTGAAGCTAAAAAGTACAGTAAATGTAAGGGTTTTTTTTTTTTTTTTTGTCTTTTGTCATTTTAGGGCCGCACTAGCAGCATGTGGAGGTTCCCAGGCTAGGGGTCTAATCTGAGCTACAGCTGCTGGTCTACACCACAGCCACAGCAACGCAAATCCAAGCCGCATCTGCAACCTACACCACAGCTCACGGCAACACTGGATCCTTAACCCACTGAGCGAGGCCAGGGATCAAACCCTCAAACTCATGGTTACTAGTCGGATTCCTTTCCCCTGAGCCAGGTCAGGAACTCCTCAGTAAATGTAAGTTCTGTCCAAACTAAGTAGCTGTAAACAGTTAATTAGAACAATCTGTTCATTGGTTTGTTTCTGGTATCTTTTCTCTTTACTTTTTGGTGCCAAAGCAAACCATTTATTTCCATTAGATTACAGTCTGAAAGAGATGAATTAGCATCAGGATTGGGAGTCATACATTTTAATAGGAGTGATGCAGAGGGCTTTCGTCAGAGTTAATAACTGCGAGAAAATGGTTTTATTGTTCAGCTAACCCTTGGCACCTTGTCAGTTCCCCTGCCTGAGATTTGATTCCTCGATAAAAATCTCCAGACTATACTAACAGTTGCCCTTTCTCTGCGAAAATAACAGCTTGTCCTGAATCCATGTTTAGATAAAAGGGAATAAAGAGCAGCACAAGAGACAAAGAATTATAGGTATTTCAGTCTACTCATAGCGGGAAAGAAAGGGCAGGAGCTTGGGGGGAGCAGAGTCTGGGGTAGGGAGTGGGGAGTGCCTGACGGGCAGCTGCGTCCACACCAGCAGGCCAGGCCCAGGTCTCAGGGTACAGACAGTCACTGCGTCCGGGGACTGAGGGAACCCACCAAAGGAGGTGAGGACAGTGACCCAAATGCCAGAAAAACCCTTTTCTAATAGAGCTCAGGGCTGAACGGGAACAGAGCTGCGTTGGGGTAGCTGAGGTGTTGCCCCTCACCGTTTTTGTCCACCTGTGGCCAGAGTCATAAAGGCATAAAAATTCCTAAAAAAGTATAAGTAACTTAGTGTCTGTTGCATGGGGTAAAACCCACACTTCCATCTGTTTCCATCCCTTCAGCACCCTGTTCTCCATCCTCTTTTGTCCTTTGGAACCAAACGAAATGCAAAGGGCCAGCACTGTGATGACAGAACCAGGCACCCCGTCCCCAGCCATGGGATGTGTATGTGGAGGTGGCCCCCTGCTCTCCACAGCGTGCTCAAAGCTCTGCAAAATTGTGACCCCAGCCTGTGGTCCCAAGTGGTCCATGGTCTTCTCTAAGGTCTTGGGACGTAGCTTCTCAAATATGAACAGTCCAATAGACAACAAATAATTGAAATAAACCTAAATGTGAGAAAGATAGTTTAAGATCAACAAAAAATTCAGATAAGACAAAAATTGTTGCACAAATAGATGTCGTTTTATTAAAGAGACAGTGGACCAAAACTGTTTGAAAATGTGTGGTCACTGAAGGGTGACTTCTCAAGGTGGATTCCCGGAGGTTTCTGCGTGTGATGCCGCAGGAGGAGGAGGGCTTGAGCTTCAGGCGGGACCTGTTGTCTCCCTGCAGACTTGGAAGGCACACAAGCCAACCCGCTTCCAACAAGTTGAGGAGCAGGGACCGGGGATGGTTTGCAAGGACAATTAATTTTGATAACAAGGCAAACGTATTCTTAGAGGAACAAGTGTAATTCTTTGGCATAATTAAAAAATAGATTGAGTTCAAGTCAACTTACCTAACGCTGTAAAAGGAGGCCAAATTAGAGAGTTAAACTGCAAGTAAGGAAAGGTCTTTTTCTCTACCTAAAAGCCTTCCTTACAACGTCTTTCTTAGTCTTCTTGATTAGATTAATCAAAGCCACTCTCTGAGAATAGCAATGCCTCTAGCCTAACAGTGTTCCTGATAAGGATTTATCAGTGAATGGATGGCCATGACTGTGACCGTCTCAGTTCATGTTACATTATTTTGTCAGCCACCTGAGAATATGGGTTTCTTCTTTATTTTTAACATTTCTTTGCGTGCTGACTTGGGAAATGGTCATGTATAGTAACATTGGAAGTAGCATATGTTGCTGGGGACCTGAGGCTGGAGCCACACAGAGGGGGACGCAGAGCTCAGTTCTGTGGGACAAGGATTTCAAAACCTGGAATAGTTTATCTAACATGAATTTCAGCTTCACGTTATTTGCATGTCATCTTCCCAGCTCTCCCCACTCGGTACTGTTCCTACAGACAGAACCCTTCTCGTCCCTCCTTGCTTCACTCTTTCCTGGGCCCTTGATTGGCCTCCTGCTCAATTTTCCCTTCTCCTCAACCTGCCCAAAATGTCCCCTCGAAATGAACCTAACCCTCTCACCTTCTAGCCCCTTTGTTAGCGTCCTGCAGGGCCCCTTGACCTTCACAACCTCTCATCTTCTTCAAGCCCAACACTAGCCTGCAATTTTTCTGTCATTCCTGCAGCACCTGGGGCCACATGCGAAACTCAAAATCTCTCTTTAAATACGACCTTTATTTCTCTAATACTTACCTCTTGACTCTGCTGAAAGGCTCAACACAGCCAATCTTTTGTCTTCAAACTTTGAACTTCCTTTCTGCCTTTTTAAAACAGAAGAGAGTTAATATAGAGATCTGGGGGGATGATGGGGAGGAAGAGAGAGGGGTGATAAAGGAAAGAAGCAACTCTGAAGGAAAATAACATTAAACTCCAAAAGTAGTAAACAAAGATCTTTCCTTGGGATTTAACCACATCTTTATACCCTTTCTATTATTAAAATAACTGACTACTGCTTCATAGTTTGGTTTAAGGGCCTGCCTTCCGAATGAAGGCCCTCTTCACCCCAGGTCCCATCCGCCCGAAGGATGCAGACGTGCAGACTAGTCCTCATACCTCCGTGTACTTCCCATTTCCCATGGGGTTGGTTCTTGTTATGGACATTCTTGAGGTATGAACTTTAACTTTTAATGAAATAATTAAATGAGTCAAGTGTCTATGAGCAAAACCAGGTCCTGTGTTTTGACAATCTGAAGGTAGATAAGCATCTCCAGCTCAATTCTGGATTTCTTAGGACCAGCACACAGGTGTTGTCAGTTTATTCTTCATCTCAGATTTTCCACCTTATTTGTATTGGCCAGTATGTAACTATATCCTTCTGTGGACAGTGGCTAATGCTTTAGTGATATGGAAGGTATATTTTGACTTTTAAGTATGATGTGAAAAGCATTCACCCTCTTGGATCTTTTTGTACTTAAGTACAAAAAGTAGATTTGATGCCCTGTGAATTTTATATATTATTTTCAAAGTGGGCCAATCTAGAGATCTTTTGGTTTCCTTTACTCATGAAAAACAAAGACAGAAATTATAATTCTGTGCAGAAATGTATATAAAAAATGAAAACTGAGTTGAAAATTCATATGAAAATAGACCTCTTGTGGGGAAATCAAGAATGGACCCCCCTCTCTATCAAATCACTAAAGGTGGAGATAAACCAATCGCCCTGATGTTCTCTTACCTGAACACCCAGCCAGTGGCCAGGGGAGTGATCCACACTTAGTTATCTTCTTCTTCCAGAATGCCTGGTTGGGATAAACCCACTTATCATTGCACTTAACACTCATCTCTTCACCACACATTTGCTATCTGTCTTCTCTGTTACAGAGAAAACCACGCCACGGACAAGAGACAGTACAGGCTTTGCAGACACAGTCTGCAGGTCTAATAGGTACCTCACAGTCAGTATGTCTGCATTCTGTTCCCCTGCTTGAAAGAAAAGAAAGGAGACAAAGAGAAAAGAAGGGAGGAAGGAAGAAAGGAAGGGAGGGAGGGAGGGAGGAAACAACCCTTTTCTTACCTCTTTCTTCATCATCTAAGTCAATGGCACTCTGCCGGCCTATCTGCTTGGACCAGAATTCTTAGGAATCAACCTGGATTTCCCTCCTTCCTGTAGATCCCATGTCCAAGGTCCCCCACCCCAAGCCTTGGAAGCACAAGGCACAGCATAGCCCAGGAGTCATCGGTCCCTGCGTGCCACCCCTCACCCCGCCAAGGTCCAAGCCACCAGACACCGCCGGGACCCAGTTTCCTGACTGAGGGATCCCTGTGCCTTCTCCCTTGGCTGCAGTGCCCAGTACCTACAGCAGCTGAACTATTTTTGGAAAGTCTGAATTGTTATTATATCACACTGGATGTAGAACATTCCAAAGGTTTACACTTTTCATTAAAATGCAGTCTGATGTGTGTTCTTTTCCCGTCGGCCTCCTGGAGCCTACTTTCCCAAGGCTGGCCTCCGAGGTAGTCCCGGCCCAAGGCTGCGGGGCTCGGAGCCGCGGTCCTCTCAGCACGTGGAGGGAGGAGTCACTTCTCAGTCAACGCGTGGCCTGAGCCTTGCTAAGCAGACCCACGTGCTCAGCCTTGCTAAGCCGATCCCCTAAAGCAGAAAACAAAGCAGGATCCCGCTCTTCCCAGACTCAGCAGCGACTGGCCCCACAGGGATGGTACACATGCCGGCTCTGTCTGGTCCCAGAGCCTGCAGGCTGCACCTCCACAGGAAGCCAGCCTCATCGTGGCCCCCGGTGTGCTGCATCCATCAAGGGATGGGCAGCATCCGCCTCCACTGTCCAGGAGATGGCCCTGGCCCCGGAACAACACTGCTCCCAGAGCCGTGGTTCTGACTCTGTACCCAGGACCCTGTTGTCAGAGCAGAGTCTGGGAGCCCTGAAGGGAAGCGCATCTCCAGCCCATCGGGGAGGCTGGGGGCACCACAGGGGCGCTCCACGGTGAGCGGGCATCAGCGCCCGCCACCAGCTTCTGATGTTTCGCCACTTTTCCCCCAGTGTGGCCTCCAGAGCAGTCTGAACATCCAGAGAAATAAGTGAGTTCTAGCCTGAGCCCTGGCCTCTACATCTGCATTCACCGGTGATGGGCCCCTGAAGAAATGGAAGTATGTTTTTCTACTGTATTATATATTTTTACTAAAAATCAGTCTAACAGGCAAATAAAATAACAGCAACTGATTAAACCAACAGCTAGATTTGAGTATTGAGTGTTAAATAGTATGAAACATTAAGTTATAAACATATAAAAGTGTATATATACGTATGCATATGTATATATACACATATACAAAATATCAAGTAAATATACAAATGCTAAAGAAAACTTCCAACCTCAGATCTAGCCTGTTCTCAGGAAGGATCCTATCATCTCTGGGCCTGTAGTTTCATCTAGCATCTGGGTAGGTAATGAATAGAGGTGGCGTTTTGGAACCTGACTTGCTCCTGCTGTGGGACTCAGCGGCACCGAGAGGGCTGCTGTGGGTCACGTTCAGCACTGTTTACATAATACCGGGCGGGCTTCGTTACAGCTCTCTCCCAGCGTGGCCCGAGCACAGCATTCAGTCAAAGCTCTCATCTGTCTGGATTCCTTAGCCACAGTTTCTCTCTCCTCATCTAATTTAATAAGACACTCATTTATATTATCAGGTTACCAATCTTAGATTTAAATATTTAACATAATGTCGTAGAAGAAGCACAATTAAAGAAAGGTATAACATGGGAATTGACTTTGGTTCTTCCTTCCAGGCAGAGAGGAAATCACTCTGCATTTGGTGTGTTAGAGCTCTACTTCTAAACTTTATCTTGTGTTTATTTATTTTTTTGCCTTGTCATTCTCTTTACTTCTAGCACAAAACACATTTTATAATTCCAGTCTGTCATGTTGCTAAATGCACAAACTTAGTGGCTCATTGAGTATCTGCCTCAATATTTCCCTTTGCAAAAGGAAAAGTATTTTTAAAAAATAAATCTGCCAATGTATGTGATTATGTATAATTTAGGTCTCCGGGTACAATTAGCTGGAAGTCACTTTCTAAACCACCTGCCTTTGTTTATTCCACCTCCCTGACAAGCAGGGAGCCTGAGGCCCCAAGGATTACAGCACAGGCCTGTGTTTAACTCACCTCTGTCTTGGGAGCGGCATAGAGGTATTGGGGGCTGTTTTGGCTCACAGCTCTGTGACAAGTGTGTGTGTGGCGGGGGGCAGTTTATCCCACACTACCCGATTCTCCAACCCCCGACACTAGCTGGGTGTCCTGCAGTTCATTTCAGCAGAGTCGGCACAGACCCCACAGATGCAGGCTCAGTCTCACGGGACGCTCACCTCGGACCCCGGTCACTCCAGGCCCCAGCCCCAAGGGCTCTGAGCCTGGGGCTCCCAGGGTTCCGCTCCAGTTTAGTCATTTCTGCTCCATATCAAGTGAAGGGACGCTTCCTTCTCCCTCTGAGTGACTGGAAACCCTGATGATATAGTCAGATTGAAACTTCTCATCTCATAGTTAGACTCACTCAGACTGTCAATCAAGTAACTGTTTCATTTTCCTCATGAAGAAGCTGCCACCAAGAGGTCAGTGCAGCATGGAAGTCTCACAGCAGGAGGCACAGCTCGGGTCTCCCCTGAGGACCCTCATCCATCCAGTGATTAAGAGTCTGTGTCCTCAGGTTTCTCCAAAGAAACAGCACCTAGGGGCGCATCTGCGCAGACACAGAGCCAGGGTGAAAAGGGAACTTACCACAGGGGGGCCGAGATGTCCAGGACCTGCTGTCCAGGCTGGACATCCAGAAGGGCCACGTGCGAAGGCTTGACATCAGAGGCCCGTGGCCCGAGTCCAGAAGCTTCAGAACCAGGATCAGGGTGTTCAAAGGCAGCTCATGCAGAGGGATTGGGGTCACCCTTCGCCATTTGTCCTATCAGGGCCCTCAGTGACATGCCTCCCCACGGGGGCGGGGGGGGTGATCGTCATGATTCTGTCCACAGATCCAAACGCTAATCTATTCCAGAAACATCCTCACAGATACAGCCCAAAATACCATCCCAGATCTGGGCATGTCAGTCAAATTGACAAACAAAATTAACCATCACACCACCAACATGTGTGAACTTGATGACTCAGGTAGCCTCTGGCAGGGGACACACTACAGAGGGAGAGCAAGATAGCAGGGAAGTGAGGCCCCACAGTCAGGGCAGGGGTCCATCAGAGCCCAGCCCTGGGGCCCTGACTTAAGAGGTGAGGGGTTTCCAGAATATATGCTGCCTTGACCATACAGCACAGGTGACGGCATGGAAAGAACACGCGGGGGCCATTGAAGATTCACTTCGTTTCATTGGTCCTTGCATGTGGTCTGTTCTCTAGTCGAGAAGCATGTGTTAGTATCCAAGGGTTCTGGACCTGGAGTGAAACAAGCTATCATCTCTGTCCTGTTGCTGCTTCCGAGAGGAGGAATTCTGCGGCTCCCCTGGCCTTACGGGCACCTGGGATAGCTGAGGCCCCCCCGAGCTTCCCTGGGCCCCAGGGTCCCTTAACCACAGCATCCCAAAGCTCTTCCATCTCACGGCTTTGCCTGTTAAACCTCCTGCCTTTTAATTCTGAGGCAAGAATCCAGTCCACTCTCACTCAGAGATCGGGTTCCTGAGGGCTTACGGACAGCAGTTCCACAAGTGTGGGATCTGATGAGGTGGTCTGGGCGTGGTGACCCCTGAGCCGTCCCCCAGGCTCCCACTCCACCAGAGACCAGGTATGGGTGCCAGTTACACCCCCAGAAGACCACAGCTCCAATGGCCTGGAGTTGTCCCTCAGCGCAAGGATGGGACAAACTGGAAACGTGTTATAATCCTGGGTGAAACGGAAGAGAAACAGGACAGTGTTCTAAGGGTGCAGGACTCCCTCTGCTCTTCAGATCCCTGCCCGTGGCTTCTGAGTGTCAGAGAGAAATGTATTAACACGCTCACGCAGCAAAGACCTTCTCCCAGCTGGCTGTCCCCCAAGTTTGTATGAGGTGTCTTCACCACACACAGTGGCCACCATAGTCACACTCCCCTCTGTTTTGAGTTTTTCAGTTTCTGCTGATGAACATGAAAATTTTCAGTATTTTTCTATAGAACTTCTTTGCCCAGTACCTATGTCTGTGGATTTATCTGAAGCGGTATGGCCTCTTGCTTAAGATAACACATCGTGCATTACGATGTAGAAGGTTATATTATGTACAATATGATCTAGAATGTGCATATTCAGGAGGCAGGTCTGATGATTAGATTCTTTCACCTCCAAAGTTCTGTGACTTGGGTATTGGGATTATGGGGTGAAAGAATGCAATAAAAAGGAACAGGACGTGACAAGTAGAGATATTCAGAATGTTTTCTATTGTACTCCATACCATATAGTAATTTATATTCTGTTAGAGTAGCTTTATTCGAATTGTCTGTGTCTGTGCCATAAATCACCTTTTGGAGATATTTCTACCCCCATCATAAGTCTCTAAAAACTACCTTAATTGACAGCTATTAAAGATACATTATTCATGGAGTTGTCAGACCACAGGGAAATGTTTCCTTTCACTAAGTTATCATTAAATTGACTTGACCAATTTTGATTTAGAGCTACTAAAAGCCAGGAAAATTACCATTCCATAAAAGTTTAAGATGCAAAGTAAAATTGCTTGATTTTAACAAATGAAATGTAGCACAACTATTAAATTTTGATATTTGGGGGAAAAAAACTAAGAGATAAAAGCTAACACAGTGTATTTTGCAAGGAGTAGTTTTGTAAGAACAAAAAAGTAAGCTTCCAAGCAACACCCAAATCTGTTTTGTCCCGGCTCCCCCCGTTGGCCAGGTTCTGGTCTCCCACGTGGGGTGACAGGAAGAAAGAGTATCAGCCCTTTTTTTTTTTTTTCATTTATGCACCATCTTCATTAGTTCTGAGTGCAGCCTGGAACCAGAAAGCAAATTGTGTTAGAATGTTCTGGAGGGGTTACTTTCTTTTTTACATCATTCTGTCAGTTCAGGGGAAACTTCTATACCTTCTCTGCCTGCACGGTTTGACTCCTCAGCAAAACTGAGCCCTTATAAATCCTGTCTCACTTGCTGCGGACAGATACTTCTCAATCCTGAGTAAAATGCAATCTCTTACTAAAGGAAAAAAGTCCAAACCACTGAAAATCTTGCTGTAAGCCCTGGCTGAGAAAAAGATTGATTTCAGAAACTAATATTTGGTTCTCCAACATGGATTTGTTGCCACAGAAGAATTTTTGATTATTTTTGGTTATCGTAAAAAATGAACATCACATCATTGCTGATGAAAGCTAAAACCCAAGACGGCTACTGCCCTTGCATGCGTCATACCTCTGTTCCAGGCAGGAGAAAGAGATTCATCGAAGGGCAAGCAGAAACAGGTCATCTACACTTGCTCTTTTTAAGGTTTTTGTTTTGTTTTGTTTTGCTTTGTTTTGTTTTTGCAGAAAACTCACATAGTGGGTTATATTCATCTCATTGGTCAGAAATTTGTCAAATGGTTACCTCTTGTAAGAAAGAGGCTAAGAAATTTGGTGTTTTAACTGGGGACATTGAAAACTTGACCAAAACCTGAGTTTCTGAAGTTAAATTATAAAGGGAGAATAATTGATGGACAAATTTCTTCTGAAAATGCCCCAGGCTAAATCTACATGGGACCAAAAAGTGTTTGCCTGCCCGTCTGCCCCTAAGGCTGGAGGGACTGATAAGCCGTGAGCTTGTGGAGCAGAAAGCATGTGTTTTGGACTGGATGTTGCCCCCAGTTCTTTCCAAAATAAGTAGACGACCTTTTCTTTGTAGCTATTACCAGTCTCCCACTATGCGGTACTTCTAGGTGAGGCACCTGTAATTAAAACTGTCTTGCCCTCTGAGCCAGGCGCAGAGGGGCAGACGGGTAGGTACGGCCGAGCTCGGAGAACGGAGCTCAGTGGTGAGGAAGCAGGCGCTAATGAGAACTTACTGCACATCTGATATGAAGTCCAAAGAGACAATCAGGAAAAGTAGGAGAACCCACGGTGCAGAGCAATAAATAGACTTGATTATACAGATTGTTACTGAAATTTCCCCATCCACCTTAAGTCTCCTTAATAGAAGAAATGCTATAAAATTTGGTTGTGACTATTGTTGTACAGCTATAAATATAATAAAATTCATTGAGTAATTAAAAAAGACAAAAATAATAGTAATAGTAATAAAAAAATCCCGTTGCAGTTAGTGGGAATCAGCTATGGTTATAAAGTCACATTGACAACTTGCCATATTCTGACTGATGGCTTTTCTAAAAAATAGGGTAAACTATTCTGGTAGCTTTAACCTCCTAGCACCTTTAAATAATAGCGCCATCATTATGTGTCGGCACGCCTTCTCTTTTCTAGGACTCTTTTTGAACCTGTGGATGTGAAAACAGAAGTTATAACCATAGTCACGTTATCAGGGGCTTAGCTGCTTCTATAAGCAGCTTATACAGTAGAGAAAACTTTTTCCTGCTTGGGAACACTTCAGGAAAACCTTAAGCAAGAGATTTGAAAAGTTAGTTTGAAAATCTTTCTTTACTAAAAAGTTGAAAGGTTAAACAATAAAAGGACTCCTCACCCTGCATCTAAGGTAAAGTAATTTCTCAGGAACAAAGCTCATGCGAGCAGAGCAGTTGTGAGGATCACAAGAGAACACAAACCAGACCCAGAGAAGACCATTTACTTACCAATTTTCCTTCCTCTGGGCAAAAGTAAAAGGAAGTGCTAAAGCTTCTCATTTGTCATCATCTACATTCCTCAGAAAGCAGAAAGCACTGGGCAAACAAACTTAGTGATTAGACTCATCATAGATTCTACTTTGATTTGAAACAGCGCTCATGAAGTTTCAAATACGACCCCGTGGGAGCCAGGCTGCAACTCCGTGTTGGACAGCGCTCTAGGCAGCTGTGGCCTGTTTAGGGCCCTTTCATTCTTATATTTACTTTTTTTATTAGAGTAGAGTTGATTTACAGTGCTGTGTCAGTAGTGTCAATTTCTGCTGTACAGCATAATGACCTAGTCACACACATACACACACACACACACACACACACACACTCTCTTTCTTATGTTATCTTCCATCATGTTCTACCCCAAGAAATTGGACATAGTTCCCTGTGCTGTACAGTAGGACCTCAATGCTTGCCCTTTCTAAATGGAATAGTTTGCATCTACTAACCCCAATCTCCCCGTCCAGTCCATACCACTCCCTCCCCAACCCCCCTTGGTAACCACAAGTCTGTTCTCCATGTCTGGGGGTCTGCTTCTGTTTTGCAGATAGGTTCATTTATACCATATTTTAGATTCCACATATAAGTGATATCACACGGTGTTTGTCTTTCTCTTTCTGACTGACCCCACTTAACATGAGAATCTCTAGTGGGGCCCCTTCCTTGCTGCAGCTGATTATTCTGCAGTGATTTGTATCTGAGGATAACAGGCCTTGCAGGTTTCTGCCTCAAAGAAGTTAGCAGCCGGATCGCCTGGCATGGCCCAAGGAATAGGTACCCCTAGCTTTTCAGGCAGCGGATTCTCATGTCTGGGGGTCAGGGGTCATCTGAGAGACTGAGGAACTGCCACAGCCTCCCCGAAAAACCTGGGATAAAAATATGAACTCCTTCTTAGGACTGTAAATATAGTGCTCTGCAATTTACAATGAAAATATACATGTAGCTGCAAACCTTGCAAATAGTTTATCCAATCTGGGGCTTTTATTTTCATCCTGATTTCCTTTTGTAACAAGATCATTAAGTTTGAATATAGAAAACATCACTTTATCTTTTTTTTTATTTTTCCATTATAGCTGCTTTACAGATTTCTGTCAATTTTCACTTTATCTTTAATCCCTCTTCTCTTTTGCATCTGCACTGTTTCTTGATGATCTCACCTGAGATTGAGGTCAACCTAGAAACCAATGACCCCAAGGTGATATCTCTAGCCCTGCTCCTAGGCTGCCCGTTACCTTCCTAGACTTTCAGGCTAACTTTTCAAACTTCTCACCGCTCATATTTCTACTCTAGAATCCTATATCCAACTGGTTCCCTGATATTTGCTTGGATCTGACAAGCCTCCAAAAATTAATATTGGCGAACTGTTCGCCTCCCCCAGCCTTGTTCTCCTACAGCCCATCCTCAGCACAGTGTTCACCAGAAAGCCTTCTGCCCTCCCAAAGTGACATTTTTGTTCATCTTAAAGTATATACAGCTGTTCATAACAAAACTCCTTTGAAAAGTTAGAAATCCCACTTAAGATTAAAGACTATTGGTATCTCATGACTATTACTCCATTTATTTTGTAAATAATGCCTACTTAAGATTCAAACACTATGTTTTCCTTGGGCTTCATTATTGATGCAACGAATGCTCTCTCCAGCATCCCTGAGCCTCAGGGGATGTTTGTTTGAAACTCAGCAACAGATTAGACCAAGGAGAACTTTAAGCACTTTCATAGAAAATGATGTATAAAGCAGAAATAAGACAGTTGTTTTCTGAAAATAGGGAGTTAGCCACCTGGGTAAGTTTCCAAACTTTTCTGGTAAAAGCAAAAGTAATTCCCTGTATCATTCTTCTTAAAAATGAAAAGAGAAACCAGGCAAAGCTTTGTTCTAATTCCCAGATATCTTTCACTTGTAACTCAGAAAATGCACAATAGACTTCATATTTAGGCTTCATTAGAAAGCTCTTCCTTTGTTGGGTCCCAAGTGCGAGCTTTTAAAAAGAGGCATGAGAGGGAAAAAATGGTAGAGTTCTCTATTATACAATATTAGAAAAATGTCAACAGATAAGATGCTTTTCCTAATTGCATTCAAAGTGGGAGTATAATAATTTATTCAGATGTTAAGAGAATGGGGTTCTGATAGCATTTGATAAAGGTGAGCTAATTAGCTTCCTAGGAAAGGTCAAAATACGAATACCTTTGTCACATTTCTCTGACCTTCCTAAGACCCTGGCCTTTTTCAGCAATCAAATGATAACCATAGCAATTAAAACTTGTAATTAAGTCATAATTCCTTTTTAGTGGGAAGATTTCATGTTTACTCATTTTATCTCTGTGGTTTCCTTTGAAACCAAAGCCAGAGCAGATAAAGAATCACTTTGTGGAATTTATTTTCTCATAGAATAAAAAATCATGAAGGCAACATTACTGTTGATTTAATTTCTGAGCAGCAAACTTCTGGTCCATATACTTGTACACAATTGAAATAGTAAAGGATGAACCAGTATGACCCAAAACATACTTGACAATTTTGTGCAGATGTTTTGATCAGCGCCCTCGAAGTAACTCTAGTGTCACCTTGAGCCTGTTATTGTTGGTGCAGTTGCTATAGCCTCCCTAAAAGGAGGGCGGGCATGTTGAGATTTTTTTCTTTGATTCTAATTTTGGTATGATTTGACATTGTGCAAGTTCACAAGTCTTGAGTGTGAAGTGCAATAAATATTTACATATGTTTATTCATATGGAACCACCACCAAGATCAAGATCAAGCATTTTTGCACAGCTCTCACCCCGGAAGAACCCCTTTGTCCAAAACCAGTAAAAACTTCTGTCAGTTTTTGAACTCTGCAACAGAATGGAACAGCACCTACATGCTTCTATCTGGTGTCTTTCTGTCTCTGTAATGTTTTTTCAATCCATCCATCCTGTTCTGTGCAGCAACAGTTGCCTTCTTTTCTTTGCAGTGAACTATTTCATTGTAAAAACATACCAAAATGCCTTTGAGCATTTAGGTTTCCTCTGATGGTGGGTTAATACAAAGAAAGCTGCTATGGATGTTAAGTTGCAGTCTTCTAGTGACTATAAACATCTATTTCTATTGGATATCAATCTGCAGTGGGAAGTGTTATGTGTTAGGGCATTGTCAGGGCAGGTTTAGTTTCAAAGTACAATTCACAGCTTGTCAAAGATGTGAATCAATTACATGTGTCCAGTAATACTGGAGGGTTCCAGCCAGGGATGGCTGCTGGGGCTAACCATGGGAAGTAGAACAATATTAGGAGATATTGGAACAGGCAGAGTTTTTAAATCATAAAGAACAAAATATGGTTGGGTACATTTACATGAAGAATTTCTTCTTATCAGAAAATATCACAGAGAGAATGATGGGTATCCAGAATTGGAGAAGAGACTTGTCATCTGTCCAACAAATGACTTGAACCCAAACTATAGGAGTCACCCCACGAACTACTAAGAGAAAGAATAGGAGGCCCCATGAGAAAAGGGCACATGACTTGGGCGAGAACCTCCCAGAGGACATTACCAGACGACTAAGAGGCAAGCACGGTTCTCAGAGCTGTCTGTCCAGAGATGAGCCCTGGGAGTGACGAGCTGACGTGGCAGTCTCCTGCGATACCTAGAAATGGAGGTTCACGTTTTACTTCTCCCCCTTCAGTCAGCTATGCTTTGACTTTATCCCTTCCGACTCAGAATACTCCAGCTAGAAAGCCAAGCATGGAAATACTAAAACCCATGCTTTCTGGTGTAACTGGTACACACGGGGCCTGACCCTGTGTTGGAAGCATAATTAAAGTCCGTGTTGAGACTGGGCACATCAATAACTGTGTGACGAAAACAAACACCCAGAAAACCCTACTCAGCAATGAACACCCAGAAGTGAGAGACAGTAACAAGTTTAAATATCTGTCCAGTTGACTACAATATGATTGTTCAAGAGGAAAGTGATCTTTATAAACTGAAGATGCTGTAAATATCATGTCATCAAAATGCTCATCTGATACTTTAATCCAATTCACAGCAATCCAAACAGGTATTAACTGAGCCTATGCTGGAACATTCCCAATAGGAGACGCTGCCTTCTGAGCCAGCTCAGACTCTTGCAAGGTTTTCTGAGACAAACATATGCCTCCCAGTAGCTTCTACCAGTTGGTCTCTCATTCTTACCAGGACATACAGATCAATCATGTCTGTATTTGGGACAATATTTACTATCTATAGGGTCTGCCTATATTTTAAAACTTAATAGCCATTTGCTGTCCCAAAGGAAGTAGAATCACCTGAAAGAATGTTAATATTTTGAACAAAACATAAGACATGAGGTCTGATTTTTCCCTTCAAACCTGTGAAGATGCGTGCGATCTTTATCTACTCCCCAGTTTTCCTCTGTTGGAAGGTTAGGCCTGGGATAATTGTCCTGGACAGAGAAGAGGCCAGGGGCAGAGGTAGGTCAGCAGCAGTATAATTTCTGAGGACACAGCTCGAGAACGTTTTCCCCCAAGGGTCTCCATGTGGTTCCAGTACTTCCTACCAAGGAGTTATTTCCTGTGAGGTCGGGGGAGTCCTGTTAAGCTGGTGACAACCCCCAGCAGAACTCACCTGAGGATGTTGGCAGCACTGAGCTCACTGGACTGTGAGGAAGGACAGGGTCATAGGAAGGGGTCACAGCAGCGGGCCAGCCCAGGAGGGCGTCGCCTAGAAGGGAGAGGCCAGGAATAACACACATGGCTGTCTAACTTCCCCATGTATGTCCGCTAATGCCCGGACACTGTCTTTTCTGGGAGAGGCAGGTAGCACATTGCATTCTCAGTTGCGTGCTGTGGTGGCATTTGTGGGTGATGACTCCGCTCCTACCTGGCTGCCTTCCTACATCCCAAGCTGTGCTTTGGTGGGGATTCATGGAACCTATTCCCAGTGCTATGCGGGAAATAGTTTTTCAACAAGAGTTTTAATCTTCTTCCCACTCCTCCACTTGGTCAGAATTCTCCCTGTTTCAGTTGTAGTTATACAGCAACCCGCAAGGCAGACCTGGGTGAAAATGCAAAAAAATATTGGTAAGTTCTAACATCACTGATGATTAAAAAACTCTCATGCGAGTCAGGAAAAGAGGGAAAATACTTCAGCTTGATAAAGAGCACCTATTTAAAAAAGAAACAAGAAATCAACTGCAGTTAATGTCATACTTGATAAAATACTGAATATTTTCTCCCTAATATTGGGAACAAGGCAAGAGTGTCTGCTCTGGCCATTCATATTCACCACAGTACTAGAAGTCCTAGTCATTGCAATAAGGCAAGAAAAGAAAAGAAAAAGTCCTTAGATGAATAAAATGTCTCTATTTGTAGATTCCATGGAATCTTTAAAAAAGAAAAAAAATTAAAAATCCTAGAACTAATAAGTGAGGGGTCAGTAAGGTTGTAGGATACAAGAGCAGCACACACGAAAATAAACTGTATTTTTACATACTAAAAATAAATATGTGGGAAGAAAAATTTTAAAACAATATCTTTTTTATAATTACTACAAAGTAAATAAATTCTTTGGTAAAAACGTAACAAAACATGCAGAGCATCTTACACTTGAAATCAAAACCCATGCTGGAAAAAATTAATAAATTTTATCCCATCAAGGCTAAAATTTTTTTCTCACAGAGACCTTAGGAAAGGAAAGAAGTGACAAACTACAGAAAACATTCACAAAGAACATACCCAACAAAGAGCTGAAATACAGATGGCAAGCAAACACATGAAAAGATATTCAGCATCAACTCACATGAATTTATTTCTCTTCATTCATAGGCAGATCTCGTCAGTGTATTTCTCATAAATGCATTTTCGATATGTGTCTTTATGTTGTAAAATGTCTGGGTCTCTGTCAGTGCAAAAGTATTTATTGCCTCCCACGCTTCTGTAACCATCTGTTGGAGAAAATTTAAACCTCAAGTTGTTTTTCTTAACACTTAGAAATATTCTCTAATGACCACTTCCACACAGTGTTGCTGTTAAGAACACTGTCATCAATCTGTTTATCATCCTTTATGTCTGCCCTCACCTGTTTTCACAGAGCCTCCATAGAGGAGGGCTTTGGGGCTGCCCCGGCATTGTCCTAGCCCCTAGGCTCCGCAACCAGCTCTGGGGATGCTGTTTCTTTCTGCAAAAGAGCAGGCAGCAGCTTGTCTCAAAGCCACTCAGAAGAGTGAGAAGAGGAGAGCATACACAAGAAAATTCCTCCTCCAAACTCCCTCAGTTCAACCAGCAAAATACAGAGGTTTCTCACTTTAATTTTTTGGTAACTTCCCAGCATCCTCCTGCATTCCTTTCTTAAAAGTTTTATTATTTTTAACTTGACTTTGAGGGGAAAGAAGCCAGCATCTAGGGCTAGTTCACCATTTTTTCAGGATTCAGCGGCCCCTGGTTTTCTTTATTTTGTGTTAAAATATTACAAATGGAGAAAGGTCATTTCAATTCTGAATAGCTGAGAGCTGTATTTGCATTTCACAGACATAGTCTTATAGGAGACAATTTATTTTGTTTTGTTTTTGGTTATTATCAATCTAGGCAGCTCTTTTGATTAAAAAAAAAAAATGATCAGTAACTCCCTTATAAGCTCCTTGTACTTTTTGTATGGGGAGTACCTTGATTAGAATATAGAAAACCTAGCAGTAGTCGTGGCCGAGTGGTTAAGGCGATGGACTAGAATATAGAAAACCTCGAATTAAAATCTCTGGGTTATTAGTTTCCCACGTCTTTGAGAAATAGAAACTTTAACAATGGTAAATAAATTTTATTTAAAATAATGAAATGTTATCTCTCTAAAAATAAAGGTGTTTGTGTATAATGTACTCCACCTTTGAAATTCCCACCAATGTTATGGTCAAAGGAAAATATATTACTTCCTAGTTAATATTCACATTTACCAAAAAAATGAGGCTGATAGAAAATAAAGCAAATTACTTTTATGTGTTGATATCAGTAGGTGACGTGGTATAGTGATTTTTTCAATTATAGATGTTTTAGACATTTCCTCAGAATAACAGAAATAAGTAAATGTTGTTCATCACAAGTATCATTTTGTGGAATTGAAGTGATAATAGCCACACTGTAAGAGAAATCAATCTGGAATACTGGCCAAGTTTTTTAATGTGTTGGATTTGTTTGGATGAATCAGTGGGGAGTAGAGTCAGGCTCCTGGACCAAGCAGAGCTTGCTCTGCCTGGGAACACCTGCAGGTCTGGACTCCGCCTCGATATAGGCTATGGTGCTGGGCAAATAGATGGACCTTCCCACACTCAAGATTCCTCACCCTTAACCTGGAAATGCACGCTCTTTCTCTTGAAGCCTGACGCTGCTAGAATGAGCAGCAATTTCAAAACAATCTAACGCTTTGCATGCCGAGAGGGGGCACACTTTTGCCTTCTTGGCTTGATGTGCCTTTTTGTCAAGAAACATTGTGAGGTTGCAGCCCACCTAGAAAGTCCACTGTAGCTGTCAATCAGATATATACAGATACACTTTTTAAATGATCAAGGAAAGTGTTTATCAAGAGAAATGTTTCTTAAACAGATTGTGTTAAGTTAGCAGGATATCAATTACCTGAACCTTTTTTTTTTTTGTAGAGAAATTCCACAATTTCATCCAAGTTTCATAATGGCTTTGCTTAGATATCTTCAAAAAATGAGGTTCCTTCTAATTAAAGAGATAATGCCAGCTTTCATACAAGGTACATTCTTAATGAGCAAACTAATTTAAAAATTCACTCTGTTCATGGGTCTATCTTCCTAGATAAAACTAATTACAAAGTCCTTTTGTACCTGTCTGTCAGAGGTTACATGTCTTTTTTTAATTTACAATTTGTTTTCCATATAATTTAATATCAAACATTGCTTTGACTGGAAGGAATATTTTTAAAGAATTTGTATTGATTACCCTGCTCCTCTGATAAGCAAACCTTAATGCCACTCCAGACTAATGAGAAAAAAATTCCCAATCTTAAAATTGCCTTTTCTTTTTATTTTTTCCTTTATTTTGTTTTTTTTGGTTTTTTGTTTTTGTTTTTTAGGGCCACACCCATGGCATATGGAGTTTCCCAGGCTAGGGATCTAATCGGAGTTACAGCTGCTAGCCTACACCACACTCACAGCAATGCCAGATCTGAGCTGAATCTGCGACCTACACCACAGCTCACAGCAACACCAGATCCATAACCCACTGAACGAGGCCAGGGATCAAACCTACAACCTCGTGGTTCCTAATTGGATTCATCTCCACTGTGCCATGACAGTAACTCCCCTAAAAATTGCTTTTTTAATTAGCTTTTGCATAGGCCCCAGATAAGATCCTCCAATAGGCAGAGGGGAGGCTGGGCCACACTAAGGCTACCCTTTAGGGTGACCCAAGTTTCCTCATGCACCCACAGAGACCACTTCATAGAGGGCCACTTGAACTCCTTAGAGTTAGTTGGGTGTAGACAAAGAATTTCAAAGAGGAGCCTTTACTTAGAAGCCTTGACTTCCAGACAGTGGATGGAGGGGAGCAGAGGGCTGTGGGTATGGTTGTGGGTATGAGTCAGATCCTAGACTGGTAAATGGAGCCGTAAAAATGAGAACTAGAATTTGCTAATAAAAAATACATATATAGATGTGTATACATATAAAATATATACTATAAATTATGTATAATCACATAGTGTATATATAGTCTACATAAAATTGTACATACAATATTTATGAGTGTCCTGAGATAACAAAGTTCAGAAAAAAAAGAAAGTGTACCTATTAAAGAACATAAAATCCTATGATATCAAATCAGCATATATTTTCCATTATCTTTTGTACATTCTAGGGTGATTTGGAAGTTTCCACTCCTCCCCCCAAAAAAAGCAATCAAACTGTCTTATATTCTTGAATCAGGATTTTGCTGATTTCAGTTGGAGGAGCCAATGAATGGATACAAATATATCTATTTCCTTTGCTTATTTAACAAATCAGTCTACCTAATATTTAAGCCACCAGTATGAGCCATTAGTGAGAGGTCACAGTAAGAGAAACAAAAAAGCAGAGCTCACAATTTATGCCCTTTGGATGGACTGTCAGAGAAATACACACCCTTCAACCCAAGGACTGCACCCCGCAGACCTGTTCCTCTCTTTGGTCCCATCAATCCAGTCTCTGCTCTGCTAACCCCTTCCAGCCCTCATCTACCCCACCCCCAGTGACGGAAACCTTCTGGGAGCTAGAGATTCAGGACCGCTGCCTGGACTCAACCAGCAATGAGGCAGACAAAGAGAAAAGTGGGCCCGACTCACAACCCAGCATCGGGGTGATCAGGGAAAACAGATCTGATGAATCTGTGGAGTGAGTGAAAGCCAGAAACAGTCATGGACGAAACAAGACAGTGTAGTTATCATTGAAAGGAGTCAGGCCATCATGCTCTACGACTTAATGCTTGAACAGTGATGCTTGTCAATTTTTTCTCAATAAAACTGGGGTGGGAGGCAAGAAAGAAGAAGACCCTGGAGAGAGTTGCAAGCAGGAAGCCCGGAGATAATTGCTACGAACTGGGCTGGCGTGGCCACAGCTTTTTAAAAATTGATTTTTAATTGGCCAGCAATCACATGCTAAATGAGCTGGGTCAGATATGGTTTAAAGACAAAGGGCTCAAGCAAAAATTATACATTTTATCTTAGCCTACAAAGAAGAGGAAAAAAAAGATAAAATCTGGCAGAAAGAAGGAAGGGTGGCAGAGAGGAAAGAAGGAACTGTTAGTGTGGATTTCCAGAGAAACAGTTGGAAACTCAACACATAGTTTCAAATGTGATTACTGGCCATAACCAGAGATGTCACACGGTTCTGCTAGTGCCAGAGAACCATGAGCTTGTGCATTAGGACTTCGGGTTGTCTGTGTATGGCTGAATACTTTTGAGACAACAGTTTATTTTTTATTGCCTTTATTCTCTGACTTTAATTAGAACATCTTCTTAGTTCTCTGCCTCTGAGACTTTGACAGTGTTTCTGGAGAGAATCCCCATCTTGTGAGAAAGCCAAACCTCATCTCACCTCTCCATGTAGGGTTTTTAGAGCAGAGCCTTTGAGAGCAGCAGGAGGAAAGAGGCAAGATCCTACATCTTCTGGAACATTGTCACCTCCCAGGCATGTGGCATGCTGCTGTTGGGAACAGCGGACCTTGGACTGGCTCCCTGCAAAAGCAGCAGCAGAAGCCAGAAAGCACAGCCATCAAGGAGCAGAGGGACCCCAGTCTCAGCCCTGATTCTTGCTCTAGGATCTCGTCAGACGTGGCAAAGGTGAAGCCTCAGAACTGAATTTAAGTGGGTCTGGGACAGTAAATAATTAAATACAGTATTTCTCACATTCTTGGATCTGCAGACTGGAATCGCATCTCCCTACATATTTTCAATAATCATGTCTGTCCAGATTGGCGATAACCCCAGAAGTTTAATCTACAACTCAAGTTCCATCTTTGCTTCCTTCAAATATAAACAATCCAGGATCAACCTAAGGTTTTTCAAGTGGAACTGTATAAAGTGACCAAAATGTGACTTTTAAAGGCAGGAAGAAAACAGGCTGAATTAAAGAGGCCTCCTGTCCATCAGGGTGAGCTCTCTGACACCGACCTGCCTGAGGAGAGAATGTGGTTTTAATTACACAAAAAGGCACAGTTTGGTATCTTGTTACTTATTCCAGACCCACAGCACTTTTTCCCCATCTCCACCTTTATTCAACAACTGTGTATTATTTGACTCAATAGAGAGCAGAGAGGAGACAGGGATAGACAGATGATGGATAGATGAGACAGATCAGTAGATGATAGATGATTGATAGATGATAGATAGATAGACAGACAGACAGGAGAGATAATAGATGATAAATGATACAGATAATTACATAGAAGGAGAAAGAGAGATATAGACACCAGACCCTCTAATATCGCAGGAGGCCCTGGAAGTCCGGGACAATACCAGATGTGTCTTTGTGGCCCCATCTCTCTGCACTGTGCCTCATGTACCCAGCTACTTAGTATTGCTTGAGTAGATGCAAAACCAAGTAAGCTTGGTGACCTTATGAAAATTATTTTGTCTTTCATCACCCAAATGTCCTTGGCTTTCTAGTGAGGATTCTAAATTTTCCAAATTCTCTGCATTCTAAGAACAGTCTGAAAGAGATTAGAAAACTGCAAACTCTTATTTTCGGAGTACATTCCTCCAGAGCCAGCAAGACCCCCCTTCCGCCCTCACCCACCAAGCAGGGACACCCTGCAACTGCTTTGTATGTTATGTCCTGAGTGGGCAGACCAGGGTCCTCTTGACTAACCTGGGCCACTGGAAACCTGCAAACTGGGGTTGAGAGGGAGAGAGATGGAGAGCCTGAGGGCCGATGCCTTCTGTCCCCTCGAAGGCGGGGCTCAGTGTAAGCTGGGCACTGGGAGGTGGTCTTCCTGCCCCCCAAGGAGGGTTGAAAACTCAGAGGCTCCACCTGCCAGCCCAGGCCAGGGAGCAGAGGGGCGGGAAGGAGCAAGGGGGTTGCTTTTCCTTCACTGCCACTGGGAGCCTACCGTGGCCCACTTTCCCAGCTCCCCATTAAAGAGCTCTTTCAGATTTGTCATTTCCAGCCTACAATGTCCCAAACTGTTATCAATCCCAGTTGTACCATTTATCATGTATCAGCATGTATTCAAATAATTTCTGAAATAAGAAAGCGATATTAGGTTGTTAAAGAGGTAATTAAATACCTTGAGTAGAATTTGCACACATCGTTCATTTAAATCAAGATTTATTTGCTTATAATTGCCCAGGAATCTTTGTTTGCCACCAGCACCTGTGTGTCCTCTGCTGCCTCTGCTTGTTCGTGCTGTGACGCAGCGGGACAAATGGTGCCTCCCTAGAGCTTGATAGAGATAATCCATTTCAGTCACCGAACACCAAAGTGCTGGTAATCAGAGTGACTAAATACCTTCCGCGGTTCTCTGACATCCATAAATAGAAGAAAATCCCCCAAATGATAGAGAAAGAGACCTAGCTCAAAATACCAGTGTGTTGGTGACACTAGAGGGACACACAGTACAGGGACCTATGATTTGCAAAGAGGTAAAGATTATGTGTAAGTATAAAATATGTCTATTCTTTCTCTGCATTGTGCCAATGACCTACCAGCTCCTCTGCTTCCCAGTGCAGGAATCACTGATCCAAACAATACACCCTACAGATTCAACCTAGCAATTTCCTCAGCATATATCCCATAAACCTAAAGATGTTCAGAATATATTTTATACACTTTGGCAAAATTATGTATTCCTCTGCTCTGGCATCGTACAAGATGGACAGCATGAAAATATCATTGTCAGAATTTGAAAAACCATCCTCATTTCTGTCTAAAACACATAAGAGGTAAAATATGGAAATCTACAAAGTAAAAGAGTTAAAATACATGTACTTGAGCTAAGGAAGATGCTGAGTAAACAGCATAACCCTGATGGCAGGACTAAATCTAGGACCGAATCTAGAAGGCAGTTTGCAGCTCTCGGATCAGTGGACAGTCCGTCCTGTTTCCTGGGGGCTTTGTACCCAGTCAGGTGTACTCAGTGCTTCAGTGGAGCTTCCAGTGTAGAAGTGACCGCTTCATATATTTACTTATTTGTTCAGTCTGGTTACTCATTGTCCTCCAAGTCTGCAACAGGCCCGAGAGCAAAGAGGGGCACAGGTAAGCAAGCTGGTGGCCCATGTCTTCATGGGGCTCAGTGATGGGTAAAGGAAACAAGTGTTGTTCACATCCCCCTCAGTACGGAGAGGGGGCTAAAGAAAAGGAGAGGAGGTACAGAAGAGCAGGTTTCACAAGCTTTCCACACTTGAGGGAAAGGTGTATCCGGCAGGTCCCTTATGAGGAAGTCATGCTGGAAGAGATCCATCAGTGATGCAGGGCTAATAGATAGTGGGGGAGGGATGTGCAGAGAGCAGCACTCCAGGAGGTAGCCAGGTAACCGGGTGCAAAGGCCCTGGGGCAGGAGGACGGCCTGGCTGCCCATGGTGGTCCGAGGTCCTTGGTTTAAGCAGAATTTTTTGATGATACTCAAGAGAAGGGTCCTGACAGCTTGGGGAGTTTGTGACAACAAGTTAGAATTTAAAGTATAAAAAGGATAGGAAATATTGTGCAAAATGTAAAGCTTCCTAGAAACCCCCAAATCCTTCAACAGGTATCTTCCATATGTATCCAAGTTGATGGATTCTCAGGACCTTAACATCCACCCCTACCAACGCCCCAGCCTACCAGCTGCAGGGGCCGCCTGGCCACAACACTGCTGAGATGCTGGCTGAATCCCTCCCCGCAGCAGCCGGAGGGAGTTTCCAAAGGTCAAACCCCCCGCTCGCCTCCTCGGCTCAGTCCTTGAGTGGCCTCCCATCGTGGGCATATGTCCAAAGAATGAAGAGCTTTCAAGCTGACCAGCAAGTCCTAGGGCAGTGCCTCCTGTTAGAACAGGATGAGTCCGACAGAACAAAGTAAACAGAGACAGGTGAAAATAGCATTCATGTTTTATTTAGGCTGATAACATCTAAAATATAATGCTCCATTGTGTATTCAATCAAAAAATATTAATAACATTTTTTCATTGTATGTGGTACTAAATCTTCTAAATGCAGTGTGCATTTTATACCTACATTAAAAAATAGAGAGCATCATCTTCACCACGGCAGGTGAATTGTTTTTTAATCATGCATCAGCGACAAGAAAGGGAGTCAGGGGGTCATATTTCTCGAAATAAAATGCTCCAGCATAGAAACCATTCCATATGATTAAAAGGCTAAGGAAGCATGTGTGCTTTTACTATTTAAATGACTGCTTTCTTTGACTTAGTTGCATCTCTGATTACAGAGGTAAAGATAGAAGCAAAAATAATAGTAACAATGATTAATTGTGTGTGATGGGCATGTGTGTAACTCTCAGCAAAATATAAAACAATGAAATGAAATGAAATAAAATAAAACAAAATAAAAACCAGGAATCATTACCTTTGAAAAAGATCATTTCACTGAAAAGAACAACTTTAAATTGGAAAAGGTAAGAAGAGGACAAATAAAACTTTAATTTTTAAAAGTGATGGAAAGATAGATGCTAGGTCAACCTAGATCTAGCTAGATCCCTATACCTAGATATTTCTAGATATAGATAAATATCAATAGATATACATCTAGATAGATGATAGATAGATGGAAGATAGATAGATAGATAGATAGATGATAGATAATAGATAGATGATAGATAGAGAGATAGATAGATAATAGATAGATGATAGATAGATAGATAGATAGATAGATAGATAGATAGATAGATAGATAGATGATGGAGCTACCTGAATACATAATAGATACATAGATAGAAACTAGATAGGTCTAAATCCAGATGGAGCTACTCTGTCTGCCATCTGTCTGTCTGGATAAATGAAGACAGATGAAGGCAGGTAGGTAGGATGATAAATAGCTAAGGAGTAACTCCAAACTCCAGCAAAGAGCCATGAAGACAACTCCCGCCCCCAAAGAGGAATGATAGTCAACCTGGAACAGGCAGTGAAACGGGGAGGCCCCCCGACAGTCTCAGCTCCAGGTGAGTTTTAGGAGCAGCACGTAGAAGGATGGTGGGGGCAGAGTGGGCTGGGTCTCAAAGCTCAGCTGGACGCCCACCTCCTGGCCCAGAGCCTCTGCACTGGGGGTCAGGAATACTGAGACCCCATGACCAGTGAGACGACCCACTGCGGGGCAGGTGGAAGAGAGAGGCCACTTATGGAGGGGATGTGCAGACACCCCCAATTCCTGACCGTGGTGTCTCTCTTGGGACCTTGTGTGGTTTTGATTTTGTTTGTCTCCTGTTTTTAAAAGAAAGTGCCAGAGGTGATTTCATCAATATGCATACACCTGCCTGTGTGCTTAAGTGACACATATATAATTCTGCTTTCAGATACACAAATTCTAAGATATAAACAAACACCAATCTCAGTGATTCTCAGATTTATCCCACTTCATGCTTCCTTTTTATGGTAAATATTTTATTGTCTTCACTTTAATCCTCTATTGAAATTCATTGACAATATAACCTACCTACACACATAATTAAAAAAGTAAAATCAGTATAAATCCTTAGTACAGCATAGATAAAAAATAAAAGAGTAAACAACAACTTACCATGGAACTGATATGCATCTTCCTTGTAACTCATCACTGAGACCTACAGTTTAAAGGGAAAAAGGGGGCTGAAAATGTCAGATGTTTGCAAGTTGTGTAGGCTCGTCATGAACGGGGCCGACAGAAGTTTAGCCGCTGGGGGTACATTTTGACAGATAAAGTATAGCCTCATTCAGTTCAAATTTCAGTGCAGACCAGAGGCATCGCTTTCCCAAAACATCATCAACGTGCACTAAAGTTCTCAATGAAACAGTGTGTCCCATTTTCTGCAATTACAGGGTCGATTTTAAACTTTTAAAGCCACATAAAAATTATTCTTCTTCTATGGGGAAAAAAAGAAGCTAAACTCCCAGCTCAGGCGGTTATAAGAAGAGTGTACAGAGGACTCAGGCCAGGTAGACTTCGTCCAGCTCTCCAGCTATTTCCCGTCCAATCCTGAAAAAAACGCCCTCCCGTAAAGTTCCACAACGCCCCATAGGCGTTCTATAGCCTCTGCTAAAAAGCACTAATTCGGGTTAAATCGCATTCCTCGAAGTCGGTGTCCCCGTGGGCATGTGCGTGTGCACTGGTAAGAGGGCTCACTGGGATCAAGGATGTTGAAAAGACCATCTTTTTCATGGTCACTTTGTTCTTAGCCCAACCCAGGAAGCCTATCAGAGAGCCCATTTCTTCCTTATTCCTATTCAAATTCAGTCTATCTGGGGAGAGGCTTTTCAAGTCCCATGTATTTCCAGAGGTCAGTCTTGGCTATTTCGGTCCAAAAGTTCTTTCTCCCTGACTGCAGCCTGTAAAGAGTTCACGCTTTACCTCCACTGTTGAACTTTCAACACACACGTCTTCTTTGTCCAGTCGTGCTAGTCTTGGCTCTTTAGATAAAGTTCTCAAAGATAAGGACTGACTTTTTTCTGTTACCCAGAAACTCCTAGAGTGTGATGACATGAAGCAGGTTTCTATATTTTTCACCATTGAATGATTTTCTATGCCACACAGGTCGTGTGAGATCTTTCTGCTGGTTACCATCTGACAGAACGCACGCCTCGTCAGTGTACATGTCCAGCAGATTTGAAAAAAAGGAAAGAAATGACATCAGTTATGAGGTAACAAAGTCACAGAAATGCTCTTTTATTTCCAGATCAATAATAATGCAGCTCAGATGCAGCAACAGATTCGAGACGCAATTAGACTCAAATACTTCAGGAAGATTTATGTGGTTAATTAAAGGCTTATAAGAATTCATTAAGAAGTTACATAAATTGTCTTTATTCCTTACATCTGGATTATTTACACATACAAACTCATATTTATAGAAGAAAATGAAGGCACTCTATCACATTTTTAACTACAATCAAAATAAATGTTTGGAAGCCTGCTGATATGAAAATTATACTTTATTTCTAAGTTAATAGGAAATCAGCTATTTGTTTTCCACTTATCCATTATATTTTTTCCCAGAAATTTATTATGGTGTCTTAGTTTGGTTCTAAAAGAAGGGAATCTTTGCTCACTGAAGGTAGTTCCTATAGATTAAATGTCTCTGTTCCCTCAAAATCCATGCTTTGAATCCTAACATCCAAGGTGATGGTGTCAGGAGGGTGGGGCCCCCTGCATGGAATCAATGCTCTTAAGCAGAGGCTCCGTAGGGCTCCCTGGCCCCTTCCCCCATGTGAGGACACAGTGAGAAGATGCCATTTGTGAGCCAGGAAAAGGTCCTCACCAGACATTAAATCTAATGTGCCTCGGTCTTAGTATCCAGCCTCCAGAACTGGGAGAAACAAATGTCCATTGTTCATAAATCACCCAGTCTCTGGTATTCTGTTTGAACAGCCCAAAGGAAGACAGTTGTCAACTATCATATTCAGTTTATTTTGTGAAAAAGTAAATTTGACATTTTTGATTGAAGTACAATTTACAATATTATATTCAGTTGAATGGCACAGTGACTCAAAAATTTTATAGGCTGTACTCGATTTAAAGTAATCATAAATTTGGTTATATTCCTTGTTCTGTACAGTATAGCCTTAGCATTTTAATTTTACACATAGTAGTTTGTGTCTTTTAATCACCATCCCCTATCTTGCCCCTCTCCCCACTGGTAACCACGAGTTTGCTCCCTGTATCTGTGAGTCTGTTTCTGTTTTGTTACAAATGTCCGTGCTTTATATTTTAGACTCCAGATACAAGTGATAAGATACAGTGTTTGTCTTTCAAATGAAAGGACAGTTGTGTCTGGCACTTAATGATATAAAAGACTCTCAACTGCCTCGAAAAGTTGCCCTTTCTTTCTCACTAAGCAAGCAGTTGTTCCTTGAGTATGAAGTTTGATACACAGGAACAGGAAGGAGGTCTGGATCTCTGCAGGACCCCCTGCCCCAACCTGTGGTGAACAGTATGGTATCGTGCCCTTGAAACTAAAAGAGTATGTCTCAGGGTGACAAAGTAAAACCCCAAAACAAACAAGGCAGGCGGGGAGACACAAGATCTTACAGAGATGCTGGTTACGTGTATCACCTTGTCTGGGGGCAGGGGTCACAGGTGTGCACATGTCCCCAAACTCCCCAAAATGTATCCTTTGCACATGCGCAGTTGTCCATACATGTCAATAAAACTGAGGGGAAAAGGAAGTAAAAACAAATGAAACCTCCTGCTGTTTAGCACAGGGAACTATATCTAGTCACTTGTGATGAAACATGATGGAGGAAAATATGAGAAAAAAAATATATCTATGACTGGGTCACTTTGCTGTATAGCAGAAATTGACAGAACATTGTAAATCAACTGCAATAGAAAAAAATAAAAAAATCTGAGAAAAAATTAATCCTGTAATTGGATTCTCCTCCAGTTTAGCTTTTTTAAAATTATGGATCAACTTTTCATTTTGAAATTAACAGAAAGGGGCATCCACTTCAGTGGCACTTGCATGTTTCACACTGTATTTTCCTACTTTTTTTTTTTTTTTTTTGCTGGTTGTACATATGTCTCTCTCACAGGTACACACTCATAATCACCCACATAATCACTGGTAATCATTAGGTTTATGAAATTTATTTTTCCTTCAGAAGACCATTCGTGCCCTTGTGTTCCTCGGAAATAACATCAGCACCAGCTTAATCTCTGCATGTATCCGGCAGTCCTACCTGTGTCACCCCAAAGCCAGCGTGAAAGTTCTACCCCAAAAGCTAATGCATCTGAGATGACTCCACTCGGGGTTTTGCATGGATGGGTTTCTGAGCTTTCCTGAGCTACACGGAATGTTTTATAACTCTAAACTTCTTAGTCAAATGCATTTTCTATTTAAGGCAGGCAAGTATACCAGCATCGGATGTAAGGATCTAAAGACAGAAATGCAAGGCTAGTTTGAAGCAGAGTAGAAAGCATAGAAACAGATTCTGAAAAACACAGCCATAGAAGGAAAGGAAGAATGATTAAGGAAAAAAAAAATGAATCCAAAATATAATATACACATGGCGTGTGTGTATACAAACCACAAAACTGCTCAAAAAATGAAGTCTATTAATTTAAAAAATACATGACACTCTTTTATCTCTTCAAAAGATTTTTTCTGAAATAATATATTCTTGGTATATTTTATAAACGAAGATTGTTACACAAATAAACTTGAATGGCTGAATTTTTTAAATAAAAATAATATCTATTTTCTGATGTACTTTTTTAATGAAACCATTACAGATCTCAAATATCTAAAGTTCAACTCATCCATAAGTCTGAATTTTACTAAAGTGAATAGAAAATCACCCCTAGAAAGAATAAGTAGAGTTTAAGCATTAAAGTAAAATCCCCACGGGGTATTACTCATCCACATGACGCACCTTATAGTAGATTCACCTATAATAAAACAGATGGAAAAGGCTATTCTTTTATATAATATTTATGCATCTTCAATGTTACCGAAGATTGAATTATAACTGAGAATTCAGAAATCAGGGCATTATCATTCCACTTATAAATCCAGTATCACATATTAAATGACAAAAATCTGTGTTGGTATTAAATCCACAAAGGAGAGCAATTAACTCTTAACATTGGCTGTTTCCCATCTACATCACACACGTTATCATAAAATCCACATATGTACAAGGAGGGTGATTGTTTGAGATGCAGATACGTGGAGGGGAGAACCGAAGTTTCCATGTGTGTCTGCATGTATCTGTGTGCCTGTCTGGTCATGTCTAAAACTTATAGGACTCACAGAACGTAAATGGAGGGTGGAAGGCAGATTTAAATTCTGCTTATGAAGGAAGTCTTGGTTTGGGACCAGACCTTGCTTTTCCTCACTAACTACTTAGTACCATACCATGCACATTCTGAGGATCAAAGTCTCCTTTGCCTTGAAAATGATGACGATCCCTGCTTTGGTACCATGGCAAGCATGATCTCCAGACTGTCCATCTGACACAGTCGACTACATAGCTTAGATGAGATCCAATAGATGTTTCCTCTTTCAATAGCCCAGTCACTGTCAGTAGCAGGTGCAGAATGATGGGAGGAGCAGAAAAGACATCCCGGTGGGGGTGGGGGCAGAAAGAGGGGTACATAATGAGGAAGAAAGGAGTAGCTCAGCACCCTTGGGATACAGGATGGGGACAGGTTGAGTTCTGAGCTTCCAGCTCATCGCAAGTCCTTAATGAGAAGAAAACCCAAGGTCACACATGGAGAAGTGACTCCTGTGGGTACAAAATGGGCCATGAGGCCACTTGAAAAAATTATGTACATGTGGCAGGTCAAAAGGCACAAAATTTCAGTTATACGGTGAATTTCTTCTGGGGAAGCAATTACAGCAAAATGACTAGGTTGATAGGAATGTACTGAGTTCTTGTATTTGGCTGAGTCAATCTTAAGTGTTCTCACCACAAAAAAAAAAATGGTAACAATGTGAAGTGATGAGTGTGTCAATTAGTTTGATTGCAGGAATCATTGCATGTTCATTATATATGTATATCAAATTATCATACTGTACACTTTAAATATATACAGTTTTCATCTGTCAATTGTCTCATTAAAGTTGGAAAGAAGTTATATAGAAAGAATATGAGACATGATTAAGAATGACTTGGCTAATTTTACGGTTCAAAAAAGAAAAAAATTCTGCTGTGATAAACAATATAATATTAATTTTTCAAATTATAATCCATTCAGGATAATTTTTTTAACTTTCTGTTCCAGACACATTTTTCAGAACTGTACATTTGGATAAAATACTTGAGTCACTGATTGAAAGGAACAGTATGCGATAGACTTAGGAAGTCAAGCTATTTAGGAAAATTGTAGCTGAGATTACTTGAAAATTTATTTAATGGTGCTCAAGGTTATTTTTAATTCAAATGTGATTTAATATTTCTTTATCAAAAATTATATTTACCTTATATTATAGAAAGAAGTATGCTTTATGAAAGCATTGTACCAATACAGCAATGGCGATAAACAGAAGCTACGGAGGCAGTACTTAGGAGAACAATGAGTAGCAATGCTGCTCAAAGGTGAGCAGGTGGGGACCTTGGCACACAGGGAGGAGCACTGTGTGCTGTGGGTGTGTGTCCCTCAAGATCCAAGTTGAAGCCCTGACCCCAGTGTGGAGGGGCCTTCGGGCCATGAGTGTTTCCATGAATGAGGGCATGGGGGTGAGCCCCTCCCACCCCCTGGGACTGGGATTGGTGCCCTGACAGGAGGGGGAGGGGAGGGGAGTGCCCCCCTCCCCCCTCGCCTCCTCTCTCTCCCCTCCCATCTCTCTTCCCCCTCCTCCCTCTCTCCCCCCTCCCCTCTCTCCCCATGTAAAGGCTGGACTGAGATCGGAAGAGACAGGAGCACCCCATACCTGCCACTCTCTCCCCCATCCCCTTTCTCCTCTCCCCCTCCCTCTCTTCCCTCCCCTCTTCCCTCTCTTCCCTCCCCTCCTTCCCCTCCCCTCCCCACGTAAAGACAGGACTAGGATTGGTCCCCTGACAGGAAGAGACAAGAGCACCTATCCCCCTCCCTTCTCTCTCCCCATGTGAAGACCCAGCACGAAGACCTCTGACTGAAAACCAGTGAGAAAGCCCCTCAGACTCACCTGCCAGTTACCTTGATCTTGAACTTCCAGTCTCCAGAACTGTGAGCAATGCATTCTTGTTGTTTAAGTCTCAGTCTGGGGCATTTTGTTTCAGCAGCCTGAGCTGACTAATACATGTTGTTTGAGAGAGAAGGTGTTGGAGCAAGTTCCAGGCGTCCCTAGAAGGAGTTTGTGTTCACAGTGTGTTGAAGTGCTGAGAGAATGTGGTGACACCTTTGACAAGACACGAAGGTGCTAGCTAGAGGCAGGCAGCGTCAGCCTTTCGTTACAAAATACCAGATCCCAGTTCACAGACTCTGCTTGGACACAGACCTGAGATCCCCCTCCCTACCGGTTGCAGTGGCCAGTGATGGGTTTCCTAATATCCGACTCAAGCTGTTTGAGTTCTCATTTAGAACAATAGAAGTCTTCCCAAAGCTAGATGTCTGAGCAACTTCCATGATAGCCTCAGTCGTGTAATCTTCTGCTTTTGTTCTGGTTATTTCTCAATGAAAGTTGTTTGCCATTAAATCATATTTCTCTCATGTGAGAAAAGCACAATAATGACATGCTAAATGAAGTCCTTTAAATATATGCAGCTTGGGAGAGAAGCTACTGACAATATAATAGTATTTTAGAAAATGGCATTCTCATTTGCCTTTCTAAAAATAGCACTGAGTATTTGTAAGTATTTGGAGGCATATCTGATTTTATATATGATGCAAGGGCTGAGTTTTTTTTTTTTAATCTAATTGTGCTATCCTACCATAACCAGTCTAAGAAGTTTAGGTCATAGATCACTGGTGGTCAGTAAATTGAGGGTTATTCCTCAGGTGAAAACCAGTCCTGTTATCAAAGGTAAAGGTTTTCTTACTCCATCCAGAAAAGCGTTTGAAATTATCAGAGCATTAAGTGGTTTACTTACCTGTCCGTCATGTTACTGTCAAGCTTAAACACTACCTGGTGCAGGAGCACAGCGCCCTCACCGGCCCAGCTGGGGCTTAGCGGCCGCATTTGTGATGTCGGAGTTACTAGGGATGCAAGTCCCGGCACAGACATCACTTTGAAAGGTTTAATAATAAACCAAGGGCTTAGAAAAAGGACCGAGCAAAACAGTAGTGACTACAGGCGAAAAAGAGAACCATATTTGATTTTAGACAACCCAGTTATTCAAGGGGGATATTAAGCATGATGTCTGATAAACAGACTTTGAGTCCCCTGAGGGGCCTGTGCACCAGGTGCTGGGTAACGAAGACACGAGAGACAGGGGTGAAGTCATATCGCGGCCATATTGAGTCCCAGCCCCTCCAATGTGACACTCTGTGACAGTGTCACCCAGAGGCCAGGGGTGACACTGCTGGACAAGGAGGAGATTTAGAATGGCTGGTGCAAGCTCTGCTTGGCCCATGTCGCTAATACTCGGTTCTGCCAGGGAAACGGTGTACTGGCAATCTCTAGGCTATAAACAGAAAATTAATAATAACTTTGACTCAGATTGTCCCTAAGCAGTGTCTGTATCCTAGGCTTCTTTCATAACATCATATAGTTATTTATTAAGAGTCAGAGCCAGAGCTAAACTTGACAATAAATGTGGTATCGGTAACCAGGTCACCACCCTAACATCTAACAAAATTCAGTGCTTATAGAAAAAAATGATGGTTGATTCAAATAGAATCTGCTCTTCAAATAAATGAACTTTAGTAAAAAAAAAATTGAATAGGTTTCTTGGCAAACATTGACTTAGAAAATGCAGTAATACAAAAAACATTTGTATTGGATTGGATTTTTCTGCTTTATATGGAAATTTGTATTACTTTATATGAATATTTCAAGGCAGCCTTCTTAAAATATTAAATTTTACTTCATAAAATAAGAAAATAGGAAAGGACCACAAAGTCATTTTGCTTAGTCCTCTACTTTGGCTTAGAAATGAATCCCATAAAACACCTTTTTTAGGAAAAAATTAAACAAATTTATTTGAATCAGCCTGTAACAGAACTAGATCAGCCAACTACTAAAATACGTTTGAAGGTCCACTTTTGCCCTCCATGGTCAGATGTGGAGTAACTGAGTAAGCGAAGCATCCTTGGAAGGAAGGGCAAGAAGGATGATGGGTCAGCCCAGGCAACCGGGGGCGGCAATGGGAGAGTGGAGACTCTCAGGGCAGGGCTGGGGCGCTGAGTATCCCCTCCTCCCCCTCCCCCAGCTCCAAGATGAGGAAGCAAAGCCCAAGGCTGTAAATCCTGGCTATTCAGGTCAAGTGCACTTCAGCTTCAGGAATGAAAGGTCACCAGATGAGCCTGCTGACCAATGCCCAGTGAAGATTCTAGAATTGTCAGAATAACTGAAAACCAACTCAAATCAGTACAGAAAACACTGTAGAAAATAGAGAACTGTGAAAATTTAAGACTGACAGTATCAAATAGGACATACATCCCCTTGTCCCAAGTGCCCTGTTATCTCTCAGCCCCTTAGCATTTACAGCAGCCTGGAGCATCGTGTGCAGTACTCTAGAACCTGGAATTCAGAGTCACAACTTACGGTCAGACAGGCTTTTAAACCATCTCTGCACTGAAACGTGAAGCATCTGAGGTCATCAGTGTGTCACATGCTTGTGTACGGTGTGGATCAAATGATCGAGTCTATTTGGAAAAGCAGCCACATTCTAGCCCTTTACCACATACTCAGGGGCTCCGTCTTGAGGAGCACAAGGGAGAAAACACAGATACACCGTACTTAGAGGAGAGCAGAGAAACTGATGGGAACAGGGAATCATGAAGTCGTAAAGAATAGTTGGGGTTTGTCCAGCTTTGATGAGGTATAATTGACAAATAAACATTGTATGTTTTTAATGTGTACAACCTGATGTTTTGATATATGGATACGTTATGAAATAATCACCACAGTTAATCAAGAGAGTGAAACTCCCAGAAGCAGGGAGTAGAATGGTGGTCGCCAGGGGCTGGGGAGGTGAAAATCAAAGAGACTTTGGTCAAAGGGCACAAACTCGCAGTTACGTGAGATGGGAAATGAGTAGGGTCTGAAAATGTGATGTACAGCAATGCGGCAAAGTTGTTAGTTAATACTGCGTTATACACTGAAAATCTGCCAAGAGGGTAGATCTTAAGTGCCTTACCACAGAAACAAACCTCAGATCCTCACACGACAGGTGAGGCTGCACAAGGATGCGTTTCCCCAGCCAGGGCCCCATGTATGACGTCATGGAGGTGAGGTTTGCACAGGAAAGAAGTCACAGCACTCTGCTGGTCCTGGGTGGACACAGAGCTCTTCAAGCCACTGGGACCACCTCATGTACTAGATCTTTGTCAGTGTTTTAAAAAGTGTGGACTTGATTTTGGTTTCCATGGAAGGCATTTAAGCTGAAATAATACCATAAGACTTGTGTTGGAGGAGGACAAGGAAGGTCTGAGATGATGGAAGAGCGTGTCAGCCAGATGAGAGGCCAACAGTTCAGTGGGAGGTGGTCACAGTGGTGACAGAAAAGCAAGGAAAACATGTGTGTTCAGCTCAGAGTAAATCATCAGGCTTTTAATACTGGCAGGAGATAATAATATTGATCTCATCTGTGACACTTCTGTGCCAAAGACTTTATCTTAATTTTTCCTCCTAACTACCTTTGAATGCTGAACCAATTTCACACCTGAGGAAGCTAAGAACCCTAGTCTCTTGACTAAGGTCACATGGCTAGAAACTGCTGAGCCAGCCCTGGACTCAGTACCAGTGGTTGCAAACCCGCTGCCCATAGACACTGTGCCGTATTCTCTGATTTAGGTGACTTGCTGGTGTCAACCTGAGGGGAAAGGGAGACTGAGAGACACTTCCATGCAGCCATGTCCTGGCAGGGTATGGGGTCATCGGGCCCAGAACCAAGTGGGCAGTGAGGTAAGCGTAGGAAACATTCCACTGGAGTCCTTCGGGGGCAGAGATGTGCCAAGTGTGGTGAGAAAGAACTTTGTGCCTAAGATGTTTAGAAATCATCAGTGTATATAAGCTGTGCAGCCTGGTAAGACTGGGCAGTAAAAAGATGGTGCACATTTAAACAGTGAGAACCTCTACACACCCACCAGAATGGTTGAAATCCAGACACTGACAACAGCAAATGATGATGAGGGCGTGGAGCAACAGGAACTCTTATTCGTTGCTGGTGTGCTTGCAAAATAGTGCAGCTACTTTGGAAGACAGTTTGGTGGCTTCTTACAAAACTAAACATACTCTCACCATACCATTTAGCAGTCATGCTCCTCCATGTTTACCCAAAGAAGCTGAAAACTTAATCCACAGAAACCTGCACAGAATGTTTATATAGCTTTATTCATAACTGCCAAAACTTGAAAGCAACTGGATATCCATCAGTAGGTGATGGATAAATACACTGTGGTGCATTCAGACAATGGAATATTCTTCAGAGCTAACAATAAAGGAGCTATCAACTGAAAAGTCATGGAGAAACGTCAGTGCATAGTGTCCAGTGTAAGATCTAAAATCTAGAAAGACTAAACGCCATGTTATTCTGACTCTGTGAGCTTCAGCTAAGTTGGAACTGTAGAGGCAGGGCGGAGATTGTGATTCCCAGGGCTTCCTCTAGAATGGAGGAGAGACAGTGGGAATGCAGAGCATTTTAGGGCAGTGCAGCGAGGCTGGGCGTTACTGTGGTGGTGGATCTACATCGGCATACATTCCTCCAGACCCAGAGACTCTACAACACAAGGGTGAACCTGTGTGAACTACTTACTTTAGCTAACAGTGTATCAACAATGGCCCATAGATTTCATGTTAGCAAAGGAAGTAAGCAAAGTATTAAAACGCCAGATCATATAGGTACAGATTTTGAAAACAGGTAACAATTAAAGCAGGACGCGTGTAATTGCTTAAGATTTGGGTGGATGTTGGTGAAAGCAAGATAGGATCGTGGAGATGCAAAGTCTTCCTCTGGGGCTGAGATCTGGGCCATGAGTGGGACCCTAGAAAACAGCCATAAGAAAGAGGATAGAGGGAGTTCCCATTGTGGGTCAGTGGTAAGGAACCCAGTTAGTATCTATGAAGACGAAGGTTCGATCCCTGGCCTCACTCAGTGTGTTAAGGATCCAGCCTTGCTGGGGCTGTGGCGTAGGTCAGCAGCTGCTGCTCCAGCTCCAATTTGACCTCTAGCCTGGGAATTTCTATATGCCGTGGGTGCAGCCCTTAAAAAAAAAAAAAAAAGGTAGATGTCATTGCCCATATACACTATCAATAAAAATAACTGGAAATTTTTAAAACATATCTTGGAGAGTGTTATGGGCTAAATTATATCCCCTCTAAAAATTGACATGTTTTAACTCCCCAGTTCCTCATGTTCCTCAGAACATGCCTGTGTTTGGAGAAAGTCTTTTAAGAGGTGATTATATTAAAATGGGCCCATTGCGGTGAGTCCTAATCCAGTCTGACTGGCACCTTATAGGAATGGAGAGGAAGACACAGACAGGCTTGGAGGGACATTGCATGAGGACATGGGAAGACCACAGTCCACACGCCTGGGAGGGAGGCCTCAGAGAACAGACCCCCACACCTAGATCCCCCCGGTCCACCCTCCGAACTAGGGGGGAAGAGTCTGCCACTGGGGCCGCCCGGCCTGTGGTGCTCGGTGGGGCAGCCTGAGCAGAGTGGACAGAGGACATATGCCTTCCCTGAGCAAGACTCGGCGGCTGCTTCGACGCCTTCTCCATCCTGTGGTCGTATCTGCTTCCAGTGTGTCATTTAAACCTAATCTAAGGACAAAAAATAGTCCCTAATTCTCCCGGTTCTTCCGTCTACTTTCATAGCATATCTGAATGTGATGAAGGGCCAGGACCCAAACAGAATGGCCACCAGCTCGTCTTCTCCTGATGTCATCAGCTAAAATCACATAGAGGTTTCTGTAGTAGATACTGCGTTTGTACTAAGTTTATGAAAATTCATCCATCACTAAGCCTCCCGGCACACACTCTGCATAAAATGCCTGAGACAGAAACTTCCAACTGAATGGAATCATGCCATTGCTGGTGGATCTGTGTTGAAACAGGGTCTGGTCCCAGCAGAGGAAGCAGTGGCCCGGTCCCTGGAGAAGCCCGCTGGGGCTGACCCCAGGCCAGAGCAGAGTGAGTGGAGAGGAAACACAGAGGGGCTCAATGCCCCTGACTCTGCCTCAACATGGGGCAGGGGAGGGGGCCAGGCTCCCAGCTTCCTGCCCCCGCCCAGACCCCTTTCCGAATCCAGCTCTCTCCCTGTTACCAAGGCGTCTTCTGCCCTTGACCTCGATGGGCCTTGTAGTGTCCCACCTGAGAGCTTGGGCTTAATCAAAGAAGGAAATAGACCCTTCAAACTTACAACCCTTATGACTGCCTTGGGAATAGCAACGTGAAATTCAGTCTTCCAGTCCCCTTCATTTCGTTTTCACATTGCTTTCACATTTTCCATCATTTTCTTTGCTCTCTATACCATTCCCTGTGGCCTTCATGCCATCTTACGTTACTCTGTCTTTACTCCTGGCTGGGTTTTTTTTTTTTTTTTTTTTGGTCTTTTTAGGGCCACACTCGTGGCATATGTAAGTTCCCAGTCTAGGGGTAGAATCGAAGCTGCATTTGCGACCTAAAACAGCCACAGAAACATCAGATCTGAGGCCAGGGATCAAATCCATATCCTCATGAATACTAGTCTGGTTTGTTCTCCATTTTAGTGTAAGGAGCAGTTTTGGTCTTAAAAATAGCACTAACTCAATCTTCCTTGGATGCCGTGGGTCTGGCTGTGTCAGGAGGCAGGACAGCAAGTAGTTCAGAGTTTAGATGGCACTGCCAGTGATCATGTCATCATCACCTGCCTCTCTGGTGTCTGTGTCCACAGGTAAAACACCTGAAACCCCAGGTGGGTTCTTAACAATGTTTAGGATGTCGTAACTCTCCTTCTTTAAGTACTTTTCTTCTATTAATTCCTACAGAGGCAGGTGGATACAGATCCAGCATAGCATTCTTAAGGACATATTTCTTAATAAACTTAAAACTTAATTGGGATTAGCAGGATAATTGAGGCTTGAAATGTAAGATCTGAGAAAATGGAAAATTCTTAATTGTAAACTCTCATGGATAAAAATTTTACTTCACTTTTTTCCACCCTGAAAAGATAAGAGCAAAATGTTAGTAGAATTATTTCTAGGTATGTTTTATCTGTAAATTATTCCAGGTAAATGCTTTATAATTATGCTTCTATCAATGTAATCCTACATGAATAAAAATTATTAAATATATCATACACCAAGAATTCAGTGGTCAAAATATTCAAATTGCAGGTGTAATTTTTAAAAACAGAATATACATTTTGGGTTTCAGATTTCTATGAAATAGTTTTAAGATACTCGGGGTATTTTATTTATATAGACTGGTGTATCTTAAGCAATAATTTTTAACTTCTCCCATTTATTTTTCCTCATCTTCAACCATGTTAATTATCTCTAATTTTAAAAATATGGATTCTAGTAAAACATTTTTCACAGGCAACTAATCACTGGGAAAAATCTTAAAAAAAAAAACACTTTAAGCAGTTTAACAAAAAAAAATAGAAGAATTCTGAATCCCCACTAGAGAATCCTGAAACAGTGCACATGAAACCAGTTTGAAAATTCTTTCTCTAGAGGATTCAAGGACTTGTTGATAGTTATTTTCATGATAAATTGATGGAGGGCTAAAAAACATTAAAAAAAAAACCCATAAAGTTGAGAAAGTCACACCTCAAGTTCATAGAAATAAAAAGTCTCTGGGATAAAAACTATAAATCTGTGAGGAAAGGGAATTTGTCTCACAGCCACCCGTTGAGGACCGAGTACAGGCAGGTACAGGCTCAGGTACACTTCAGGCCTGGATGCAGCCTTACCTGACTCATCCCAGCACAGAATCCGGACGCCCCTGAGTCAGAACCATGGCCCCTGTGTGATGGGAATTCTTGGGAAATTAAGGAAAGTGCCAGGATAACCACTTGTGCAGGTGTCATCAGGAGTGCCCACCGGCTCCTGACCCTTGACTGACAGGTTGAGGGGGCCCACAGGGAAGCCCTGGAGCCCCTGCCCCTCAAAATCGTGACCCAGAGGCAACATGTCAGCTTGGGGAGCACAGAGCCCATGCCGACATAAAGGATCTCCCACAGGCAGGGACCACAGCTCCACCATCGGGTAGGTCTGCAAAGGAGAGCAATTCGAGGAAGCCAGTGCGTCCTGCATCCTGATTGCAATGGCGGTCACATTTCCAGATGCCTTGCTCTTTACCAAAGCCATTCAGTGCATCATGTGCACCTTTGAGAAAGCTCCTAACTCAGCAAGTGCGTTTCTCTACCCCAGTGAGGGAGGAGAATATTAAACACACACAGTTCCCTCCTGCTTAGCAGGGTCAGCAGTGGCCTAGCTGTTACCTCTAGGGCACAGGAGATTTTTCAGTATGAATTCAGGGTCTTCAGTGTCTGAGCTGCTATTATTTTAAGCTGAATTTAATAACTTAATTATATCATGGTCTCCCAGTGCT
Source organism: Catagonus wagneri (assembly GCA_004024745.2). Lineage (NCBI taxonomy): Eukaryota > Metazoa > Chordata > Mammalia > Artiodactyla > Tayassuidae > Catagonus > Catagonus wagneri. The sequence continues at coordinate 32,813,980 of PVHT020000521.1, read as the reverse complement.
GGTTGTAATACATCATATCATCTCATCGCAGTTGACGGCAACTTTTGAAATAAAGGTCAGTGCCTGGAATTCATAGCAAAGCGGCAGTGTGAACAGTTTCTGTAAGGCTGTGGCCTAATACATGTAAGTATGTGCTCAGATGGATACAAATACTGACTGCTTTTCGCTAGTTTCTCTCCAGTGTATAAACTGGGTAAGGTGTGGTTTCCCTTACTTTTGAAAAAATGAAAACATCCTTTGATTTTCTGAAGAAGTTTCTAACTGTGTTTATAATCAATAACTCCAGTATCCCTGAATTGGAAACATTACATCCCAGCTGTTTATAATTTACCTAAGGATCTCAGAAAATGCAAGGTTGACAACTTTTTTAGACCCAGGTATGTAGAATTATGTTTTGTTTCTTAAAAAAAAAAGTATAAACATCACAGGCTTAATATTTTTTTCTCAAACTAGTCGATTTTGACCCTAAAAAATTGCACCATTCAGGGCCCAATGCACCAATACTGCAGAAATTGCAAACAAACAAAATACCTACAAATGCCATGTTCTATGTTAAAAAATCTAAGCAGCATTTTCCTCCACTAAACATAAAAAAGAGATCTGTGGTCTGCAAGTGAGCTGAGTTCACATTGGATAGTAATCTCAGCAAGTTTTTGTCCTTTTTTGTTGAATATCAATTTCTTAAAGGAAAAATAAATGGATAGTTTGGGACATAAGATCTGTCTTCTAAGAGAGGTACTAATTAATCCATCAAAACCTGCAAGTGCTATGATGAAAATCCATGGGAGTGCTCTAAAACCTGGAGACTCAGGGGTTAGATGTGTCTTCCAGTATCTCTGTTACGTTCATTGAATGGATTCTCTACTTCATGATCCGTAATCAGTAATAAACTGTATTACTTATTTTTAAACTTAAGGTGTGAGATTTCAGTCTTCGCGTGCATTTTATGGAAGCACTTTAGAAGAGGCCTGTTTGTTTGTAGATTATAGAAAGATTACTTTAGGCAGTTCCCTTTTGGCCTGGCGGTTAAGTATCCAGCATTGTCACTTTTGTGGTTTGGGTTCAGTCCCTAGCCTGGGAACTTCTGCATGCTGCAGGCAAAGGCAAAAAATAAAAATGTTTCTCTCTAGCAAAGACTTTGTTAAGAGAATGAAAAGACAAGTTACAGTGTGAAAGAACATATTTATAAACCACATATCTGACAAAATCCTAGTTTACAGAAAACAAAGAATTCTCAAACTTAAACAGTAGGAAAAACAGCTGCTGTTGATACACAGATAATTTAGGCTTCATTCTTTGATTTCATACCATACATATAAAACTAAGCATTTTCATTAGGAAAAAAAGCCTTGGCTCCTAGAGATATAAATAATCAACCTTGCAGTTGTGGCACACCAGGTTATGGATCCGGCATTGTCTCTAGAGTGGCTCATGTCACTGCCGAGGCACGAGTTCCATCCTCAGCCCAGGAACTTCCATAAGCTGAGGGTGCGGCCAAAAAAAAAGAAAAAAAGAAGGAAAATTAACCTTGTAAGAAGATTACATTTCCTAAGATCTCCTTTGGCTTCCTGCTTTTATTCTACATGCATTACACTTTGATAAAACATTGAACAAAAATCTACTTTATCACTTTTAGTCTGGAACATCTATTGCTATCCACCCTACCTGCCCCCTGTCATGGAAATCAGCAATTCAGTGGGTTATCTCATCGGGTTGTCTCGTGTGGTTGAATTGCCAAGATGAGGGCAGCTCTGTGAGAAAGCAGTTCATTGCACAGGGAAAACAGCAACAAAAAAAATCTTCCGATTTGATCACAGATTATTTATTTTATAGAAGGCGCACGAAAGAGCATGTTTTAGTAACCCATACTATTCTTACACAAGATTCTAGCCTGAAGGCCCTATGAAAATAAATGTCTTGAGGGGAACATTTAATTCAGAGCATAACACTCCAAGTATATCAAGGTTCATGCCGAAACAGAGGAAATAAACTAAGGCAAGGCTCCCGTTCCTGAGGAGGAATGGATCTCTGAGCAGGGTAGAAAGGGGGTGTCGGGCCCAGCCCTCTGATACAACCTTGTGTTCCAGCACAGACAGAAACTGCCACAGTGTGAAAAGCCATACTCATCACTCTTGGAAGAAAATAGCACTGCGTTACTATTTGCCTAAAAAGCATGTTTCGTCCACAGTCAATAAGTTTGCAATTACATCATTTCTGGTCTTCATTTATTTTTCAGAAAATGTGTGAGCTTTCCTGACAGCTCGGGCTTCAGGACATGTGCACATTTATAAGTAGAGAAAAAAGTCATGGCAGCTGCAGTCCGTACTTGTCCAACACCAGCCTAGCGGAGCAGACCAGGGCAAGCTCATCCAATCCACCCACATTGGGCACATCCCAGCCCTGCTGAACCAGACGGGGCATCTCTCATATACCACTGAGCCCATGAACATAGCACCCCCACAGCTTAGAAGCCCCCCCCATCCATCTGTTTGATTATTCACTGACCTGCAAGATCGTGGAGCCCCCAAGAAGGTCCTGCATCACAGATCTCCCCCATGGCCCGCCCAGGATCAATTTCTTGACTCTTCTCCTTGAGTCAAAGCCTTCTGCAGACAGATATTAATGTCAGGTTCACTAAACAGAAGATAAATATTGAAACATCCAACCACAAGGTAGTGTGACAAGTGCTTTCTGAGCAGAAACTGCCAGAAGCATTAGAAATACTTAGTGGAGTTCCCTTGTGGCACAGTGGGTTAAGGATCCAGCATTGTCACTGTAGCAGTTGGAATTGCTGCTGTGGCTCAGGCTTGATCTCTGGTCCAGAAACTTCCACATGCTACAGGTGTGGCCAAAAAGAAAAATGAAGGCAAGAAATACTTAGCAAGTTGTTGAAATAATTGCATCAAGACATACTAAAGTCCTAGTCATGAAAACCGATATAAATAAAATAAAGAACAGTGTATGCAAACAAAGAATTATATTTCTGCTCAAACTTTCCTCCCAATCCTAAGGTTTTTTCCTTCCATACTTGCCTTCAGCTTTTACTTTTGCGTCCAATTGATATGGAAATATTTCAGATTAAATTTGAGTTTCAAGGGGAGTTCCCTTCGTGGCTCAGTGGTTAACGAATCCGACTAAGAACCATGAGGTTGTGGGTTCGATCCCTGGCCTTGCTCAGTGGGTTAAGGATCTGGCGTTGCCGTGAGCTGTGGTGTAGGTCGCAGACGCGGCTCGGATCCCGCGTTGCTGTGGCTGTGGCGAAGGCCGGCGGCTACAGCTCCTGTTAGACCCCTAGCCTGGGAACCTCCATATGCCGCGGGTGCGGCTCTACATAAAGGCAAAAAGACAAAAAAAAAAAAAATTTGAGTTGAACTATAGGCATGTTGTGTACTATTAATATAACTTTCCAAAAGAAAACATCATGTATTTCCTACTCCTAACACACAGAGAGCCCTAAAGCCTTTCTTATAAATACGTATGAACATTCAGGCCATGGGTCTGTATGAGCCTCATGAGTACGTGTATTTCACAGGCTCACACAGGGAGACCGTGGAATGTAACAGTGGACCATCTGGTTTGGAGGCGTAAGGTCTGGAATTAAATTTTAGTTTCATTATTTACTTGTGACATAACCTTTCTGAGGGTGATTTACCACCTGAAAAAAAAAAAGTGGGCATGATCTTTTCTGCCTATCTTATAATGCAAAATTTTTTGAAAAGGCAATACATGTAAATTATTCCTTAGGCGTCATATCATATTGTCACTGTACTTACTGGTGACTGAAGCACCTCTTCCAATCTGATCTAGCTTCTCTCTCATACTTAATTCTAACTTACTGTAGTCATTTTATGCTGTCATCATGTTTAAGTGATTAAATCTTTCCTTGACTTTGAATAATATGACGAGTCATTTATACAGACGTTTGTAAGATTGATCACCGAGGTAGCTCATAAATAATTTTTGGCTTACAGTCCATTTTTCTCATTATTTATAGACAATTTAAAACATCACAGGCCAATTTACCACTTATTAAATGACCCAAAGCCCCATCATTAACCTTGAGTGAGAATGGTGTAAACTTTTCCATAGAAATGTTGGGAATATCTAGACCCATTGTTCTTATTTTATTAGCTCATTAATAAAGCTTGGGGAAACAGTTGCTTTAAAGCAACTAATAATTGTATTGCATTTTACAATAGCATTCAGAGGGCATTGCAGATTTATTGAAGAGATGGAAAAAAGACAAAGAAATGAAAGGATTATTTGTAAGGACTTTTAACATTTTAAAATTGGATGGAGAAAATGCCATCATGGAAAAATCATCTTTTAAACTTTTCTTTTAAAAAGTGCCCTTACCCATGTGACTTCATAATTGCCTATTTCCACCAAATGACTATTTTGCTGCAGAGCTAAGATGCTTTAGAAAGGGCCGTATCAATCATCCACAGAATTGTCAACCAGATTCAGAATGCAGAATCAGTATCATTAGCTTTGAATCTGAAAGCAGAACACAGCTTGAGCTTTAGGGGAAAAAAATCCTTTAGTGTATAAGCTAATCTTTGAAATCAATTTCAAGTTCAGTGTACGAATACATTTGCACATGAATACACTCTGTATTTTAGTTACTTTTCCTGATTTCCACCCTTGAGCTACAGAAGACTTCTGCTTTGCAAGGCCAGTATTTGCTGTCACCAAAAACAGCCACTCTGCACTGGACTGTTTGCTGCAGCAGATAATCAACGGCCTGAGAAGTGGTGGGAAAGAATAAAGCAGGATTTTGTTATAAAGAAAGATTTTCCTTTTTGTGCCGACCGGTTGCACACTTCACAAATGTAGAGCAGGACCTGTATCACTCCCGTGCTCCCATCTTCCTCTCTAGTAAGAATGTGTTTTTTCCAGTCTTATCTTACCTCCACTCTGTTTTGTTCACAATTCCAGTAGGACTTTAAAAATAGCTCATTTCCTCTTTTTCTTGATTCTTTTGCTCACAGAGATTGTCCTCAGCACTGCCCTCCAGGGCCTGCAGTGACTTCCCATCACGGCCACCCCATGATCCATTTCCAAGAGTTGCTGTGTGTTCCCCAGCTCTGCCTTTTTATCCCATTGGTTCTTGTCTCGCAGATGCAATACCGCTGTTCTTCCGATGACATTGGTTCTAGTTCTTGGTGCCATCACTGCGTTTCCTTAGAGCTCCAGTTTTAGTTGTTTTCCTATTACTTAGTCTCCTCTTCTGTGTCACAAGTGTCTGGTCATCCTTGGTGCTCAGTTTGTACTTAAGAATGAGAAGTTAGCACCATCATTGAAAAGATTTGTGGGCCCAAGGAAAGTCTCCTGGTTCGGGCCTCGCTTTTAAGTAAATCGGGTTTAGTTAGGGTGAGCCTCTGTCAGTACGGTGGGTTTTTCTCTATCTCCACCCACTTTCTCCACAGAAGCGTCTCTCACTACTTTCCCTGGGTGCATATATCTCCCTGGAGGTGTGCTAGAGGGGGGGGTGACACTGGGGTTCCCAGTGCACATCTACAGATACTCAGCCCAGCCTCTGGTCCCCATCTCTTGAGTCCCGCCTGCCTCCACTGGCCTGGCCCTGGAGCATGTTTCCATTTCTTAAGATAAACCCACCATCTTTTTCATGAAATGAAACACTGGAAGAAGAGTCACCTGCCAGCATGAGATGGGGGAGCAATGGGGTTTTCACTTCTCTTTCAGTGGCTTTCAACCACCTCTGCAGGGGACAGCCCCTGGGGAGCCTCTCTGACAACATGATCAGGAAACAGGCTCAGCTAGATCAGTTTCGCAGTCCTCCATCCATTGCTAATGTTTTGGGGAACATAGCCACTTCTTTGATCTGCTCTTCTACCTTTCTAGTTCTGTTGTCATTGTTCCTATTATTATTTTATTTCTTGGCATTTTTGGAAGAAAATTACTAAATATGTCATTTAATTGGCATGTCCTGAAATGTCAAATTTAGATTAAAAAAAGGTGTGAATCCAGAATTGGGGTATAAGCACACCACACATACACATGCACACATGCAATACCATCCTGTATTTTCTACTTTTTCTGTCCTTAGACATTTAATCATTAATGAGAGTATGTCATTTTTTCCTATCAAATCTTTTTCTTAGTAACTGCTGTAAAAAAAGACATATAGTAGGTAACACAGGTTAAAACAAAAGAAAAGTCTTATTCAAGTATATGGATAGCTACTGAAGTCAGAAGTCAGGTTGACTTTCAGAATGCATTTCTAGGCTAAGCCAGTAGACCCCCAAAGTCATCAGGACAGCATTCTGTAGATAACGGATCAAAATTAAACGCTTAAGGCTTGTGGAGCTCAAGAGGAAGTGAGATGAGCAGCTGAGAAAACTATCTTTACCCCAGAAGAGCAGTAATTTTACAAATTTGCAGTTTATTTGGGTGTCACCATGAAGAAATGATCAGATGGACAAAACACATGGTTTCCATCTTGCTTTTTGAGAACAGTGCAGACGTATAAAAATGAAGACAGCTGTGTTAATGAGCGGTGTTCAGCCCCCATGGCATCATTCCCCAGTCAACACAGAGGGCAGCACCTGCTTCGTTGGTCCTTAATCATACCCACATATTTAGTCTGTGGGGTAGAATCGGGCTGCTGGCAGAGCACTGCAGAGCCCAGGCGCCAGAGGGTACTGCTGCTGAGCAGGGTTACAGACTAGAAACTTGGGCCAGGCTTCTATTTTGTGGTCTGGAGGTAGAATTCCTACTTGAGGAAACCTCAGTCCTTTCTCTCAAGGTCTCTGACTGACTAGACAAGGCCCATCCATGTTATGGAAGCTAATCTGCTTTATTCATAATCTACTGATTTAAATGCTAGTTATCATCTAAAAAATACCTTCATGGCAACATCTGGACCAGTGTTTGAACAAACCAGTGGACCCCATAGCCTAACCGGACTGACACATAAAACTAGCCATTGCGCCCTCCAAAAAAGAGACTGCGTCTGCCCCCCCATGAGGTGGTTTTTCCTTGGGCTGTCCCTTCCTTTGGAAGATGCAGAATTCTGTCTATCAGAACACGTGGACCTTAAGTCAGGAGAAATCTGCAGTCTTCAAATCCTGTACTTGTTGATAGAAACATGCTCTAAATCATTGTGAGGCAAAGTAGAGTTCTTATTTTAATTTGATTCATGTGTCTACATTAGAGTAGATAAACTTATTACTAAATTGCCCTTCCCCTCAGAGATAGAAAGAAAGGAAAATAATGGATAACACATAGCTGAATAAGACAAAAATGGGACGGGATCTGGTTTCGAGGGAACATTGCTGGCTTTGAATCCCTGTAAACAACCCAGCTTCTAGCAGAGATTTTGGAGCTCGCTTTCTGCGTGGTCAAATCACATAATTTTTTCATATCTCAGATCCTAAGCGTGGAAAATAGCTTGCTTTCTTTTCTTGCCAGACTCCCAAAAATATGTAGAGAAATCCTCTAACAACTTCAAAGATCCTGGAGCAAGATGGGAAGGATAAACAGTGAGACGGTAAAGCCCTTTTGGAAATTCACATCCAAAATGTTGATTGACATCCTACTCAGAGAGGAAAGAATTATGTCCTTATTACAAAGCAGCTTATTTTATGGTTCCTTGTCCAGTATGAGGGAATTAGATTCTGACTTGCCTTTATACTGCCTATCAGTGAAATACATTAAAAAACTCCTTACTTAACCATATTTAGGAACGAATAGGATTTAGTTCCTTTGAAACTATGTATTTGATTTTTTGAATTTATGTATCTTCATTTGCACATTTTAATAGATTTATTTTTCAGTTATATTTTATGTTTGTTGTTTCATGGTGGGAAAGGATTATTGCTATCAGCCCTGAAAGAGAACGTATCCACTTGCATTACATTTGAAGGGAACGTTATAGACTTGATATTTCTGGTTCATTCTATTAAAATCAATTGTTATTTATCATATGAGGTTTCAAATTTACATTAACAATTCATATAATTTATGATATTTTGGGAGATCTTTCTGGAGTGTGATTCAGTGCTATAAAAAGGCACACTTTTCATTAATTTTCTAGTAATTACCTTTCCCTCAAAAACATATTTTTAAAAAACTGATGTATAATTTTTCATTTAGAAAATAATAAAGAAAATAAAGACTGGGAGTTCCCACTGTGGCTCAGTGGGTTAAGAACCCGAGTAATGGAGTTCCCTTAGTGGCTCTGGTGTTAACGAACCCGAATAGGAACGATGAGGATGTGGGTACGATCCCTGGCCTCGGTCAGTGGGTTAAGGATCCGGTGTTGCCATGAGCTATGCTGTAGGTTGCAGACTCAGCTCTGATCTGGTGCTGCTGTGGCTGTGGTGTAGGCTAGCGGCTACAGCTCTGATTTGGGGCCCCTACGCTGGGAACTTTCAGGGTGCAGCCCTGAAAAGCAAGACAAAAAAAGAGAGAGAGAGAAAGAAAATAAAGCCTTTTAAAATAAAGAAAAATAGCAGAATATATGTAATTGTAAATGTTTCTGCCTTCATTGTACCTCAGTAATATTCTGTTCTGATAGTAAATCATTTTACCAAAGGTACTGAAAGAATACCTCAAATGGGATATTTCAACAAAAAGAAAATAGCCATTTTGTAGTATTTATTTATATAATCTTACAATTAGAAACCTAATTTTTTTTTTTTTTTTTTTTTTTTGCCTTATCTAGGGCCGCACCCATGGCGTAGGGAGGTTCCCAGGCTAGGGGTCTAACAGGAGCTGTAGCTGCCAGCCTTCGCCACAGCCACAGCAACGCGGGATCCGAGCCGCATCTGCGACCTACACCACAGCTCACGGCAACGCCAGATCCTTAACCCACTGAGCAAGGCCAGGGATCAAACCCACAACCTCATGGTTCCTAGTCGGATTCGTTACCACTGAGCCACGACGGGAACTCACTCCATCGTCACTTTGTAACTGCATTAAGGAGCTCAGACCAAGCTTCATTCCGGGTTTAGCATCAAAGATAGACTGGTCCCCTTGGCCTCTCCCAAGGAAGACTTAATGGAACCGCCTTGTTAGGACACTCAGAGACCCCTGATATTTGCATGAATTGGAGATGCAGAAGAGGCTGGCTTTACAGGAGCAAGTATATTCATAAAGACATAAAACTTTGGTGCCGGTAATTCAGATTTTGCACTGAAGAAATTAAGAAAAAAACAAAATTTTATGCCATTATGGTACCAAGTAAAAGAGAATTTTTTCCTTTTCTTGGGATTTTACCCATGGTTCAATAAAGAAAAATTATTTTGCTACAATTATATTATCATGAACATACGGTGCAGTTAACAAATGCATATGTTGTTCAGTAATCTACATTCACGGATACATGCATTCAAAAATTATATTTATTTCCATGCAGCTAGTAATGATAGTGTTCTTCCTCAGTGCTGAAAAAGGAATATTTTTCTCAAACCTCTTTGACCTTGGTAGCAGAATTCATCTACACAAATGTTTTTTAAAAACCCTTTTTTTTTTTTTTTTTGCTTGTTAGGGCTGCACCCATGGCATGTGGAAATTCCCAGGTTAGGGATCAAATCAGAGCTGAAGCTGCTGACCTACGCCACAGCCACAGTAATGCGGGATCCGAGCTGCATCTTCAACCTACACCACAGCTCACATCAACACCAGATCCCCAACCCACTGAGCAAGGCTAGGGATTGACCCTGCATCCTCATGGATACTAGTCAGATTTGTTTCCACTGTGCCGCAATAGAAACTCCCTTAAAACTTTTATATCAATTATTATTTAAATAATAGCATCAATAAATAATTTATATTCTGCTTGAAGTTATTTTAATAGTACATAAAGAATATGTTAAGAAATATCTGAACATACACTGAATCCTATTTAAGGTGAGTAATCGTAATTTCACAAATATACAGTAGTGCTTCTATAGAAAGTGATTTGTGTGTGTGTGTGTGTGTGTGTGTGTGTGTGTGTGTGTGTGTGTCTTTTTAGGACCACACCCACAGCATATGGAGGTTCCCAGGCTAGGTGTCAGATTGGAACTGTAGCTGCCGGCCTACACCACAGCCACGGCAACTCAGGATCCTTAACCCAATGAGCGAGACCAGGGATCGAATCTGTGTCCTTATGAATGCTAGTCAGATTCGTTTCCACTGAGCCACGACGGGAACTCCTAGAAAGTGATTTTTAATACAAAGTCTGCAAAAACAGCTTATCAATATTTATATTTTTCTGGAAAAAAGTCTTAATATACTTGTAATAGTATAACAAGCTTTAAAATGTTTTCTTCTTCGATGGCAGTGAATCCTTTAACAACTCTTGCTGTTTCCGTAAAAACTGCAGCAGGCACTCCTCACTCATTATAGCCCAACACGTGTACTCACTGCTGCACAAAAACCTGGGATCTTCTCACACCTTTACTCCCTTTCCTCTGCATTTCCGTAGTCATGCATTTTTACCCCGTATGTATTTAAATAGCATAGAAATTATTATTACTGTTTTTACAGTTGATATTCATTCAAACCATTTACCAACAAATGTAGTTTTCAGTTGTCCTTCGTTATTTTCTGATTATTCGTGTTTCTGTCTGGGGTTGTTTTTGTTAAATGCCAGAACTCCCTTTGGTATTTCCATAAGTGCAGGTCTGTTGATGAACTTTTTTCCTCTTTGTTCTCTTTTGCCAGAAAACTTTTCATTCTGCCTTTGTTTTGGAGGCTTCACTGAGCATATGGACGTCTAAGTTAGCAGAGGATTTCTCTCAATGCTATAAAGATGGCATCCCACTTATTCTTGCTTCCATCATATCTATTGAAAACTTAGCTGAGAGTAACGCTGTTTTTGTTTTGTTTTTAAGTCATGTACGTTTTCTTTTGCTAGACATCTGAGTTGTTTCCATATCTTTGATTATTTCAGTTACAACTTTACAACATACTGTCAGATTATTTTCCAAGGTTGCTATATAAGTTACCCTCCCAGTAGTAGGGCATAGGGTTTCTTATTGACCCAATAAGGTCAGAAAATATGTGATAGTCATAGTTGCATGAGATCATTTAAAAAAAAAAAATGTGCTTACATTTTCTCTCCTTGAAGACATCACATTCTTTGTAAAAAACAAGAATAAACTGTAAAGTGTGACTTTTTAGACTTTATTGACTGGTGTTTTCCTTCCTCTCTGCTCTAATTTTTGTATAAAATTAATGTAAATAATCTAACTTTCTTTTGGTGAGTCCCATTTCCACACATTGTACTTCTATTTCTGGCATATACTCTATTTCTATTCCATAACAAATAACTGTGCAATGTTTTCAAGATAAAATATAAGCATAAAATTAAAAACATTGAGTATCTTGCTCTCTAACAAGGGAAGAATCTAACACCTTAGTTTGTCTACCACCTCACTTACATGCTCTGTTGCCTGGTATTTTATTATTTTTTCCAAATAATTCATAAATTAGCCCATAGTATAGTATTATATTTACAATACCTGGATTTCCATAGATGACTGACCCTTGCTACTTTTTTTGACACTCAGCACCTCTGGACTTATTTCCCTCCATTTGTTGAGGCAGAGCCTTTAGCAATTCCTTGAGATCTCTCAGTGACATCTTCCTTGGTTTTTATTTTTCTCCAAATGGCCCAACACTGAGATCAAACAGTGATGCTGCTCCAGGTTCTTTTTCTTCTTTTTTCTTTTTAAAGAGTAGAATCTTTGAAAGTTCTCCTATTTTTCATAAAGTCAGCAATTTCTCAGAGTGTTTCTTCTCCAGGATTTAACTCTCTTGCACTGAGAGTGCCCCTCAGACTTATTAACTCATTAAAATGAGGGAAATGCAAGTCAATTTTGGGACTGTTAACTGCATACTTTCTTATTGTATTTTTGCTTTGTTTTATTTCTGTGTATATTGTATGCATATTTTATCTCCTTGAAGAGATAAGATCCTTGAAGTTGAATGCTTTATCCTCTATGTCTCCTAGCTTTGCATTTATATGAAAGGTAAACTGGTGAGAAGAAGGCAAGGCCTTCATTTTATTCTTTTGCATTTTCTTGCTTACTGTGTAGCAAGCATTCAGTGGGGTGGTTTGCATATATTCACTTTATTGTATTTTCATACAGACATGAAAGATGATAAAATGGAGAAGTTGTGGTAAATCTTTAATAACTTGCTAATGTTGCATAATCAATAATCGGCTATTCTATAAAATCAGCCAAACTCAAGAAGATGAAAACAGAACTGAACTTTGTTCTTTCTCAACACTTTCACCTGTAGGTTTTCTGTATAGATTTATTTTTCTGCCAACCTTCAGGGGAAACCTTGAGAAGAATTCATACCTTTCCACTTTACCCTCAAGTAGTAAAAGGTTCAGTTCAGATTAGTGTAAAAATTCCAGTCTTTCCTTCAGCTGAAAACTTCTGACTTCACTTGAATAAACCCACCATCAGAACCTTACAGCACGTCCTAGTCCTGTATCCCCAACTTGCTCACTGGAGAAGTCACATCTGGGAACAAGGAGTATCAAGGCAGGAAGAAAAAGCCCTGTTTAACCGGTACCTTTGCAGCATGGTTCTGGGTCATCTCCTGTGTGGTGCTTACCCAGATTCTTTGCAAAGCTCCCTGAAAAGGACCACCAAGTAGAGCCCTGGGGTTATAACTTTGTGGATCACATGGCTGTATACAGTGATATCCTACAGCCTCTTTCTTCTGAGCCCCTGGCCCCTGTACGAAGCTCTGTGAGGCAGAGAACATTTCTAGATGGTGCCCTGACCACTGGGAAGCTGTAGGTGTCCTAGTCCCACTGTTCCTGGTAGAAGGGGTGCCATTGGCTCCTTCTCTAGCTGTCAGTCCTTGTTTTGCTACTGGACCTGGTCAGCTCGGGCCAAAAACATCTCCAGTCCCAAATCTGAAACAGCCCCCGAATGTCAGCAGGAAATGATCTCTGAGAGGTTTTCACCAGCACCCTCCATCTGACAGAGGTCATGGCTCTTCCTCATGGAAAACTGACAAACCTTCCCAATAAATATGATTTCAGGACCTTAAATCCCCAATCTCTCCCTTCACGTCTGTGACAGGAGCACAAAGGTGGTCTCATAATATCTTAGCATATCCTTACACTATCTTACACTATCTCACAGTTTCTTCACTAAACCCAACCTTTGAAAATCAGCCAAAACACAGTCATTAGATTCTGGATTCAACTTACAGTTGAAGGAACAAAGGTTCAAGAAACATTTGCCTAACTCTTAATTCACAGCTTCTCCCTTCAAGTCCTGCTACACAGGCAAAACACAGGGTTAATTTCCAGGTAGGAGAGGAGAAACACTAGGAGGCTAGAGATGTGGGTTTCATTTCTGTTTCTATCACTAAACCGTGTTTGATTTTGAATATGTTATCAATCCCTCTTGCACCAGGATAGCTAGAATAAATCAAGCCAGTGGATCCAAGAATCGATCATTTTTAGATCTAACATTCTATGTCTCTATGAAATAGCTTCCCAGTTCAATCCCCAGAATTGTCATGAGGAAAACTGTTGCCTTTAAGACGGTCTGTGCTCTCCTATTACACGCAGTAGACAAAAAAGAATTTCTGTGGATTCACTTACACTCGTGTACACACAGAGTTATTTTTAGGAGAACAGAAACTGTCTAGTGGTCCAGCCCAGTGGGCTGGTCATTGTACCAGAAAACAGTTATTAGGATTGGAAAGAATGTTAAAATCCATCTAGTTTAGTGAGTTTAACTACCTCATACCTCAGAATCATAGCAAACAGCCCTTATTTCTTCTTCAGCGCATGATGTTCTTGGTATTCTGTGGTGCTCTGTAATGAATGTTTTCAGAATGAGGTAATGAAAATATGATGGTGTTCTAATTATACCTCTGAGTTCCCACTGTAGTTTTTGCTTAACCATTGTCTGGAAATTTTGTGTTCTAACCATTGGCCTACATATCTGTCTCCGAAACCGGAGTGTAAATTTCCTGGGGACAGGATTGCATTGCTCAGAGATTTGCACTCACTGATTCTTAGAGGCTGCCTCCTAGCAGTCCCTTGAGAAATGGTGGTGAATCTGTACATACTATGAGATGTACTGGATCAACTTATATCTCATACAGAAGAAGATCAATATGAGTGGTTATGGAGGCACAGAAATATCTTTAAATAGTTAGAAATTTGAGTTTCTTCATTTTATTTAACTTAACAGATGTACTCAGTGCAGTATCCACTGGGATGAATGGAAATTATGCCAGCATTCAAATCCAGGCACCAAACAAGTCCTTCTCACTGAGAGTCGAGGTTCAGTGGGGATGGTCGAGCCCCATAATGTAAGGGGGCCTGGCCAGCCTTTACCAGGGATGTGGTTTGAATTAGCTGTCCGGTGACTGTAAAGCACTTTGACAACAGAGCCTGTGTACCTGATGATTCCTCTTATGATCACAGGGACCAAGGCATTCTTCATCTCTCTGTGAACAAAGGGCCAAAAGACGAATTTGCTGTAAGATGTAGTAACAAGAAGAAGTGTGAAAATGTGGAACCATACAGCCTCTAAAACAGCTGAATTTTGTTTAGAAAATTGCTTCTGTTTTGTGTTGCTGATAATGGCACCAAACAGGCAAAATAACGGGCACGTTGAGATCCAGAAAGGCTTCACGAAAGATTGTTTATTTTCTTTGTGTTAAAGATGTATGACACAGAGTGGTGTTTTCAATATTGTCACAGACCGAGAGCAAGTTGTTAGAAATTTAGACAATGTAGGATCAGAATCTTTGAAAAGACATGTGATGAGACAACAGAGAGGAATATCCTGCTTTCAGAAATACCATGTCCAATGTACTTGTTTTTCTTGGACCCAAATTAAAAAAAAAAAAAAAAAAAGAGGCAAACAGAGTGTATGCTAAATTCGGATCATCCTTTCTGTTGCTCTGCCATAGAGATAGGATTAGGTTTACTGTGGTTTTGTTTGTTTTAGGATCAGGGGAAAGTGTGTATGGGATCTGAGTCTGAGCCAGTGCACCCCGGTCCCCGCTGTGTGATTCTCCTTCCCAGTCTGATTCCCGTGGATTCACGTGTACTGATCACCTCCAGCACTTACCCCTCAGATCCTTTCATGAACCAGCTGGGGACAGACAGCTGGACAGATGCATTTTCAGCGCTATCAAGTCACACCCCTTCTTGATGCCCCAGAGAAGGCTGCTAAAGAGGATGAGGGTGGAGAACAAAATGAGGAATGCCAGGGGTCAGTGTTAAAACAACGACCAAGAGGTCACCCCACCCTAAGGTGTGGGATTGGTGGGTAGTGAAGTTCGTGCCCATGGGCCTTGTGTCTACCTGCCCTGGGTGACAATGACTTAGACGGCCAACATCTCCACCCTCAACTCCTCTTTCCCCTCCTGCTGGGAAAGTGTAATTTACAAGGTCTCCTCCTTGTTACTTCTGAGCATCCTTTCTATTTTTTAAGCACTAATAGTAATAGGAGTGGGGGCAAGGAAAGAGAGGGGAACCAAAGAATCCCTGACAAAGCCCCCATTTTGATACGGATTAAACAGGCTTTCAAGACTTTCAGAAATATCACTGTCTGGAGGACAACGGCTGATTCCAAGAGCTCTGTCCAAAGCTATTTCTGCAGAAGCATTCACCATGAAAGTGGTTGTCTGATTTGTGAGAGAAAAGGCAAATAAAGGAGACGGTTAATGATCCCAACTGTTAAGACTGATGTGAGGGTAGTTTCCCCACACTCTGAACCTGCTCTGCTCCTCCCTCTCTGCAGAGACGATTAGAAGCAACAATTAGATGAGACTCAGACTGATCGCTGCACACTCTGCCCCACTGCACCTTCCTTCGGTGTTCTCAGCATGCTCCCCATCCAGCAGTTTGCAAGAGCTGCCAAGGAAATCGCAGAATGGATCAGCGCAGTGCATCCCATCTTCTCCTTCCTCATCTCCTCCTCCTCTGGTTGGATTGTCAAGGGGCAGCAAAATGAACAATGGCCAGCAGCTGTAACGATCAAAGAAAGCTTGTGGATAACAGGCGAGGGCAAGTGGGTCCGTGAGATTCGTTGTGCCTGTACTTATTCTTTCTGATCAGCCAGTTATAAACCCCACACTTCTCCCTGACACAGCTGCCCTCAGTGGTCACTTGGGTTTTCATCCTCAGTAAGAGAGAAAGATAGTAAACTGCACCTTTGAAAGTGACACACTAGCCTCTCTTTTGCCCTAAGGACCTGCATGCTGAAATGTCCTGCTCCAGGACCATGCTTCTTAAGCCGCGATGTGCATGAGAAGAGCCTGGAGAGTTTACAAAGATCAGATCCTGGTTCAGCATGGCTGCACTTGGCTGCCAGGTTCTGCATTTGGGGGTTCTTTTAGCTGCTACATGAGCCAGAATAAAAACACCCTGAGCTTGCAGGACGTCGATATACACACCATACTGCAGATTAATGAGTGAGCAGATCCCTGGAAAAGTGAACAGCTGTTGGAGCTGCAGGCAGCTTTCCATGAACGTGCAGGATCCCGTGACCCAATCCCAAAATACGAGGAGGGGGCGGGCCTGCCTGTGCCCTATGGGTGCAGAGTCTGCAGTGTGGTGCCCATCAAGGCTCGCAGGTGTGTGATGACACGTCTGCCCTGGAGAGACCTGGAATTCCTCATTCCACAGTCACGGACAGATTCCACAGAGGGACTCTGGGTCCAGGTGGGGCTCTTTGGTATAACCCATCTCGCTTGCTCCCGAGGCCTCAGTGTACATTCACTGAGACTGGGGAGTCCCACTTTGTGTCGGTCAGGCCCTGAAAGGAATGAACACAGGAGGGGGCCAAGTGGCCTTTCCAGCCATTCCTGTGCTTTCGTGGTCCAAGGAGGCCAAGTGTCCGCCCAAAAGCCCAGATGCCCTCTGTGCAGCCCTGGGCTTTCAAGGAACAGTTGTAGGGGTAACATGACATTTTCTTAGTACTTACGTGCGCTACCAACATAAACCGCGTGCCTTTATTTTCCAAACCTTAACACTATAATAAACTATGCTAATAACTTTCCTATTATAAAATGTATATTTAACCAAAGAATAGATCATTTAAACATTTGCCAAAGAGACATCTAGTCAGAATCATTATTAATGAAAAGAATGAGAACCAATATTAAAAACACATTTACACCATTTGAAGTTTTTAAAGGTAGTATTTATCGTGATCTGAAAACCAAATTCCTTTCTCTAACTTGGCTGTTTTTATAAACTTACATCTTTAAGCAAAATAACATATTTTTCTACACCAGAATCAGACACAATAGACTATATTAGTTGTGTTTTTACTGCTATTCCAAAGAATAACAAGCTGAAGCAGATACTCTATTACCTATTTTTAGTTTTCCCAGCTTTGCTAAGCTAAGATTGGCAGAAATTGTGTATAATTGGGTTGGATATCATGATGTTGATGTGTAAGGGATTTAATTTTATTGAGACTTAAGGACAGGTTCCTTATGATTTGATAACCACAATCAACTTGATTACTCCCGGTTGTTCTTTGTATGTGTGTGGTGAGACTACGATGTTTTGAGCTGGGTCATCAGTGATCAGTCCCTGTGGGCTTCTGTCCCAGCAGGAGTCCCAGGGCCCTTAGCAGCCCCCACCTGAGGTTGTCACCCTCCTGCCCTCTGGACAGCAGGGAGGGGCCAGGGCCCCAGCCTGCTCCATGTACTCACAGCATACCCAGGCTCTGGCATGTCCATAGCTTGTCCAAGGCTGCAGAAGCAGCAGATGAATTGCCCTGAGCTGCCCCATCCCAATCCACCCAGAGTTGCTGCTCCAGTGGCTGCCAGGAGTCTGAGTCCTGAGCTGGCACATCCCGGGACTGAAGGGCAGGGAGTGGATGTGGGAGATCTCAGCGCCTGGCTACCCCAGGACTGGCCAGGGCTGTTTCCGCTTCCTCCCTGGGTGCCCCAGACCAGCTTTCCCAGGACAGAGTCTGTGCTCTCGGAACTCCGGAGCCCACCCCCAATCTCTCCAGATTCTTGGCCTTTGGACCATGAGCCTAAGACTTAAAATATCTCCAGAGAGGAGCTCCCGTTATGACGCAGCTGAAACAAATCTGACTAGGAGCTATGAGGTTGTGGGTTCGATCCCCGGCCTCACTCAGCGGGTTAAAGATCCTGCATTGCCATGAGCTGTGGTGTAGGTTGCACACGCAGCTCAGATCTGGCATGGCGGTGGCATAGGCTGGCAGCTGTAGCTCCGATTAGACCCCTAGCCTGAGAACCTCCATATGGAGCAGGTGCGACCCTAAAAAGAAAAAAAAAAAAAAAATCCTCGAACTGCATAATGACTGAACTGCCTTAAACAACAAGGTTTTGAAAACTAATGAAATAAAGTCAGAATTACCAAAAAAAAAAAAATTTATTTATTATGAGGAGGCTCTGCTCTGCCATCGCTTTTCTCTCAGTGCCACCTAGTGGAACCTCGGAGTAAATGCATGGTGATGACAGTTGAGAAGATGGAGATGAGACCAGGGAAGGGTCCACCTCTCTCAGAAGGCGCTTGTTCTCCAGGCTGGTGCTGCTTGTCCAGCAGTCGAGGACGCGTGTGTCGCCAATAATTATCATTTTAATTGGATTAAAAAATACACAGGAAGTAATCCACCGAGTCGTCCTTTTACCACCATGAAAATTAGGATATTCTGAATTCGTTTTTTCTGTTTTGTAAAGCGTGTAAACACAGAACTTACTTTTCTTATTCATATTTCAGAAAGTCTAGAAGTGAGCAACTTAGTATTTTGAAGACTTTGCTTTGAGGGAATATCACGATTTAATTTAGCATTAAGTGACATAGTCACGTGCAGTTTCAAACTGAATTTTCTTAAGAAGTAGCTCTTCAGAGACCTTGGGACAGATCCAGAATGCGTTTAGGAAGCGCTTTCTTTGTCACTTGTTAGGTGGGTGACTATATTGGGCTGAATGTCGTGAGGGTTATCCAGCCACCTCCGTGTGGTTCATCCCCTTTGAATCTCCTCGTGGCCTGCATGACTTTGAATGAAATACACAAATTTCAGTTGAGCTATTTGTAATTTGGTGCCATTTCCTTTTCATCTCTGTGGACGTTTCCTGATTGCTTGTGGTGTTCGAGTAGCTGTTGAGGTAATCGTTTGTCTAGGTGTCTCTCCTGCCCGGCTCTCAGAACAGGAGCTCTGTGCGAGCGCTCCTCGGGGCGCGGTTTCTTTCAGGTGAAGGACAGTCCGTACTCCCTGTGAGGTGAGGCTGTGACCCAGGGGGCTGTCACTCTGCCACCTCAGCTGTACAGACAGTGTGCATCTGTAATAGATGCTGGACACAAACCCTAGACGCGGCTAAGATGAACTTAACATCAGGCTCTCTCTGCTTTCTAATCAGAGTGGCTTGATACTTACTCTTTCTATTTTTGTATTTTTCAAAAAAAATGAAAAGCCCAAATCGTCCTTTGGTATCTAAACTCATTTGTTCTTTAACTTACCCAAGTTACGTTCATTTATCATCACTGTGTACAGATAGGACCACTGGGATCATGTGCCTTCAAGGAGTTCACAGTGGAAGAGGGGGAACATTGAAATTGCAAAAGAAAAAAGGCCGATTATTTCAATTATGTAATTATTAAAAAAAAAAAAAAAAAAGCCTGAGTGAAGATTTCCTAGACCAAGACAGTCTGCCCGGATACTAGGAAGACAGTGGTGAACTGAAGTGCTTTGTAATTCCTTCTCTTGATGCAGGCTGAAAATTGTCCTACTGGCTAAATTCCCCCAGTAATGTCAAAACACAAGGACAAGATCCTCAGCGTCAGTAGGTCCTAGCAGCCTTGCTGCTTCTACCAATTTTCAAGAGGATAGTTTCTCTCGAATTGCGTTTTGATGTTAATTTCTTCCCATTTCATGGAAAATATTGTTCCCTGACTAAAAGTGATGTAGATAAAATGTTGAGGAAAACCGCGAGGACAATGTGTAAAATGTATTTACATGGTAAGATTGTAGATAAGTAGTCACTGATGGAGCATTTCTGTAAACTAGACTGTTTGTGTTCTGAGAATTTGTCCTTGAATCTCAGCCAAGTGTGTTCTCCTAGGAAATAAAAATCATCAAAAGAATATTGGAAAAAATAGAGGAGTTTGGGAAACCAAACAAAAATGTAAACACTCAGCATAGGAAGAGTTTCGTGTCTAGGAAAAATGCAAAAGATAGTTTTCTATGATTTTCATTAATATAACAAAGATTTAAAATATGCCTTGAATTCAAGATCTTAAATTCATAAAGAGCATCATATGAACAAGCTGACAACAAAGCAATTTATTTCATAGAAATAAAGGTTTATTTCATAGAAATAAAATATTAAATCACAAAATTCAAAATAAAACCCTCCACAGAGGGGTTAAGTTTGGGAGGCAGGAAAGGGATGCGTCCCACTGACCTTCTAAGACTCTGAACTTCAGAACCTTATATTAAGGGCACTTGGTCAGGTTAAACCTTGTCCTGAAACGTTCTTCACAGCGCTCGAGTGGCCGTCTGTAATGAACTTAATGACCTAAGTGTCTGCTGTGGGCAAACCTGCTTGAAGGAGCCATGTGACAGTTTCATTAAAAAGGACTGATTTTCCAGGTGATTCTTGGAGGAGAAGGTAGGAGCAGATACCTTCTAGGTCATGCAGGCAGCACCTGTAAAAGATGGGCTCTGAGCGCACTCGGAACCACACAACAATGACCATGGCTCTCGGTCCTAAAGTTATTCATGCAGTAGGTTTATTGAAAATTTAGAGGTAAATGTTTTGGTTTTCCAAAAATATTTCTTAATTAAAATATCCCAATTCTAAATGCTATAAAATTGGGTTGTGATGATCATTGTACAACTGTAAATGTAATCAAATTCATTGAGTAATTAAAAATTAAAATTAAATAAAATACGCCAATTCTATAACTTAATGTCATAAATACTTCTCTTTTGTAATAATTTCACATGGCAATCAAAGCTTTAAACATCAGTTGGTTCAATCCTCTGTTTCCTTTAAAACAAAATGCATGAAGCACATAAAATGAAATCTGCATTGTATCCACTCAGCCCTGCAGGCTGGCTTCTCTGGTTAACCTGCCCAAGGAATATTTCTCCTGATGTTTTAACTTTCTTCTCAGCTCTAACTTACCTCTTTTGTCAGATTCCTCACAAAATATAACTCAGTTCGACTCTCATCTCCTAAACCCAATGTCTGATCCCGTTACTCTTAGAGTAAAAGGTGTGTCTTTCAACATATATGGCCATATTTTCCTTAGATATTTTCTTGTGTTTTGAAAAAGCATTGTTAACAATTAAAAAAAAAAAAATAGGGAGTTCCCGTCATGGCTTAGTGGTTAACGAGCCTGACTAGCATCCATGAGAATTCAGGTTCCACCCTGGCCTTGCTCAGTGGGTTAAGGATCGGGCGTTGCCGTGAGCTGTGGTGTGGGCTGCAGATGTGGCTCGGATCCCGCGTTTCTATGGCTGTGGCGTAGGCCGGGGGCTACAGCTCCGACTTGACCCCTAGCCTGGGAACCTCCATATGCTACGGGTACAGCCCTAAAAAAACAAAAGGCAAAAAAAAAAATTATATATATCATCAGAATATATACCTCAAATTCAATTCTCCAGAATTACTGTTTAGTTTCTAAGTTTAGAGAAAGGTCACCAAAGAAAGAGACCCCTGCAGAAATACTATGGACTAAGGAAATCTAACAATATATCTAAAGTCTGAGGCACATTGACTGTTCACATTATTGAAGCCACCAAGGCAAATAGGGTTCAAAGAAATGTCAAGTTCTGCCGTCTCCTATTGTAAATAATCTGCAAGAAGACAGACACTAACCTGGAAGGGCCCCTTTCAAAATTATCCAAAGGAGGTAAATCGAAGCATAAAAAGCCTTCAAAATGACAGTTCTCTCTCAAATAAAGAACCGAGCGTGGTGCCGAAGGCCTCTGGGAACTAAGGCACTTGCACTTGTCTTAACGAAACTGGTCCTCACCGTCTCTGGTGGAAATGCTTCTTATGACCCGACCACAGGCCAAGATGGCAGGCTGGCCTGGGGAAGCCCAGCGAGGGTTTGTTTGTTGGTTTTTTTCCCGTGGAAGTACCCACAACATAAAATTGACTATCTTAGCCATATTTAAGTGAGCACTCATCGGCACTAAGCACATTCACATTGCTGTGCAGCCACACGCAGCATCCATCCTCAGAACTTTGTCATCTTCCCAAACTGAGATTCTGTCCCCACTAAAAACTAACTCCCTTCTCCCCTCCCAGCCCCTGGCAGACACCCTGCTACTTTCTCTTTTTATGAATCCGTAGCTCTAGGGGCCTCATATGAGTGTTCATCCTTGGAGGACTGGCTTGTCTCACTCAGCATGACGTCTCCAAGATTCATCCTTGATGTGCTGAGTGTCAGAATTTCCTTCCCTTGGAATAATATGCCAGTATATCCATGTGCTACGTTCACTCATCCATTCATTCTCTTGATGGACACTGAAGTTGCATCCACGTTTTAGCTGTTATGGAAGTAGCCAGGGTTTTTAAGAGAGCCGATGTTTGGTCCATGTCTGTATAACAAGTAATCACAGTGTGTGGGGGCCTGGAAATGTGAAACCACGTGTGTACACATACATCCCAGAAACATATCTAATCAAACCTCCTGTGTCCTTGGGATTTGGAGGGAAACAGTAAAAGGAGAAGGCATCTCACATGGGCCAGAGTCTGGGGAGGGTGAAGAGATGGTGATGGAGGAAAGCTTCAGCATTTAACCCCTTTTCGGTTGACCTCACTCTGGCTCCTGCAGGAGAAGCCAGCACGTGTGGAAAGGTGCAGATGCAAGAGCTGAGGTTTCTATCACCTTGTTGCGTGAACCCCCAATGCACTGAGGGTTCAGGGTGAACAGGAGTCTCTCACCTTAAGAATTCACGATTTGGATGAGACAAAACTGTGTGTGTGAATCACACCAGTTGTGATAATGGGACATGTGCTACAGTGAAGACACAGTCCCAAATAAGAAAGGCTTCCTGGAGGATTCTGAAGGATAAGTAGGCATTGCCTAGGGGCCGAGAAAGGCAAATCTTATTTCACACAGAAATGGAATGCTCAAAGCTCTCCCCATAAAATAGAGAAAAGTCAATTTAAGAAACTTTCTGGCTAACGCAGAAAGTGCAGGGTGGAGAAAGACAGGTTTTGAGAGGAAGCGGGGAAAGGCTCCTGCAGGGCATTGTAAGCTGTGGGGGCCAGGTTTGCCTCTGTCCTGGTGGCAGTGAGGTCACCAGAGGGTGTTAAGCACAGAAGGATTATAAAAAGATTTAAAATTTAGAAATAATGTTTTGTCTACAGGATAGAAAACCACTTAAGGTTTGCAGAACTGGACTTGGGACAGGGGCTGGAATAGAGGTCAAGGATGGTGGGGCCAGACTGAAGGGGAGGGAAGAAATGGACGTCAGAGAGCATACCCAAGGATCCAGTGTTGGTGGCTGAGTTAGTGTAGAAGAGTAAAGGTGAGAGGCTTTGAGCATTCTTTGGTTTGGGGTAGAGAAACTGGGCAATGATGATGCCGTTCCTTGAGCAGGGAATACGGAAAGGGTCGACCAGAAGAACAGAGCATGGTTAAGTTTGCACCTGTGGGCTTTTCCCATCGTGTCCTGCATGCACTTGGATGGGCAAAAGGTAGCTTTAGGGCCGGGTTTACTAGGATTAAAAAAAAAAAAGTCCAAACTTAAAAGTAAATATCTTCCATTTAGTAGCTTTGTTGTTGTTCGATGCCATTATGCCATTTTTATCATTCCAAGTTTTGTGTTTAAAAATATTTCTCGGAGTTCCCGTCGTGGCGCAGTGGTTAACAAATCCGACTAGGAACCATGAGGTTGCGGGTTCGAACCCTGCCCTTGCTCAGTGGGTTAACGATCCGGCGTTGCCGTGAGCTGTGGTGTAGGTTGCAGACGCGGCTCGGATCCTGCGTTGCTGTGGCTGCGGCGCAGGCCAGTGGCTACAGCTCTGATTAGACCCCTAGCCTGGGAACCTCCACATGCCGCGGGTGCGGCCATAAAATGACAAAAGGCAAAAAAAAATAAATAAATAAAAATATTTCTCATTGAATTAGAGGACAGCTCCTTTAATTGACCCACCTCCCTTTTAAGAAGCAAACCACAAAAGCACAGTGTTTTTTTCCAGAGAGGATTTGGGGAGACTAGTCATGAAATATGCATGGTAGCTGAGGTTTCAAAGCAGTGCCCAATCTGTATGCAAAATCCCAGGCTGAAAATTGTAACCGCCTAAATCAGATACAAAGTAATTCAGAAAAAAAAAAAAAATAGGATATTGCACCCTCAGAGATCTCTTCCAGGTGGCCTTCTGGGGCCCATCAATCTGTTTGGCTACAGCTTGGAGCTCTGGGTCAAAGATTCTGAGCATTCTTTTTACCAAATGTGAAGAAATACAGCCTCGTTTTTTAAGAGAGAAGGGAAGAAAAAGAACATATTGCTTTGAAATACTCTTTGGCTAAGTTATAATTCAGAACCAGCCTCAATAGTTACACTTACTCTTTTGCTAGCATCACCCGTAGCTCGGTCTTCCAATTCCCATTTTTTTGTATAAAAGTCACGAAAACGGCCATGACTTACCACAGAGACTTATTACAATCCGTGTCCCCGTGGAGGATGTCTGGCTGGCTTTAAAACTAAACTCTACAGCAAATTACTTTGCTTTAAGGTTGATGATTACTAACTTTCTTAACTTGAGAATAGAAATGTCTTCTTGATGTCTGTAAAGCTTGCACTGAGTTTCGGCAGTGTCAATCACAGAATTTCCTCAGGTGCCCCCTGTTGCAGGCGTTCTCAACTTCAAGAAACTTAATAACTGCGTCTGGCGGGCAGGCTCCACATCCAGCCAGTTGAAGCTGAATTTCTACGTGATGAGCCCAACATGCTCAAGCTGCCTGTTTCTCAGATGCAATGAGATTGGAAAATCGCTCCTCCACGAAATGACTTGGTAAACTAAAATTGAGGCCAGAGTCAAGATTTTGCTGAGAAATTTAAAGCAATTGCATAAATAAAGCTGCAATAAGATAGGGAAATTTGACATTTATCCTCTTGTTTAAACCTTTCAGATGTGCTCTTTTTTCTTCCTCTTAAAAGAGCTGGCCCGGGACCTTTACTGTCCCCTCGGCCTTCTGCTCCTGTCTGCACACCTGTCGTCACTGAGAGCTCACCCCGCTCCTCTGCTCACACACTTGCACACACACGGAGCCCCACACGCCCGTGAGCACCGCCATGTCCCCAGCGCCGCTCCTCACGATGCCCTGAGTCTGTCTGCAGGCTCCCCCTCCCTGGCAGGGCTGCTCTAAACCCACACACAGGCAGACCAGGCCCTGTCACCTCCTCCAGGCCTTCTGCACCTCCCTGAACCGTGTCCTCCCGCCGCTGACCCTCCTGGCCCTGAGCCCCTGCCTCCCGGATTCACAAGACAGGACAGTGTGTGCCTCATGGTGGCTCGTCTTGCAGGTGAATTGTAACCTCTGCAAGAACAGCCATATCCTGTGAATCGCTAGCAGGACGCATCTTCTCCACTTATGTAACCAATCAAGGAAGAGAGGACATGAGAGATTATTCACAGCAGCCCCAGCCAAGCCCCATGTCACTGCAAGTGCAGCTGATTTCTAAGCTCCCCAAAAGCAGGGAATGCCCTCGGCCTGCTAGTACAGTCCTTCGTATTAAGTGCCTAATAAACACATTTGGACTTAATAGAAACAAACCTCCTTCCCCACATCTGGGTTCTTAGCTTTGCCTTCTAAGGAAGCAGATGATTTCATCCTTCATAAGCAAAAGAAAGGTTGCACAGAGCCGTGGCGTCCTCAGGTCTTGGGGTACTGGGCTAAGCGACCCTCCATACCAGGGGTTAGTGCCTCCCGGATCTGGCTGAGAGTCCAATTTCTCTTTAGATATTGTTGAAAATAAAAACACAGATCCCACTGCAGCCTGAATGACAGTTTCTGCTGTTGTGATCCTAACCCAGCATTTATTAAGATCCAGGCTTTGGGATCATCCCTGAAGATAAAACATTGGACAATTACGGACAGACCGAAGAGCTTAGTAGAGGTTAATGGGGGCAGAGGTATTTTCAGACAAATAAACAGGTCAGGATATTCCTGTTTCCTGAGTACCTAGAGGGCAGGTGGTGGAGATGGGGAAGCGGGTGGTCTCTCTCAGAAGGCTCCCCGGAGGAGGTGAGGTCTAAGTTGAATCCAGCCTAGCCAGGGAGCATCAGGAGGAGAAGACTGGGAAGGAAAGGGGGGAATATTCCAAGACGCAGCAGTTAAGGGCAGCAGTTTCTGTATTTCTGTCTTCAGACAGAAACAACGTAGGATGAACAGAGCACAGATTACCGGAGGTGCCTGGGAAGAGAGCGGAGGGCGAACAGGAAGAAGATGTGGTTCCCCGAGGGAGGGCCTGGGTCAACCAAGCCCCACGACTGGAGGTTTATGCTGGGAACGGTGCGAACCTATACCGGGCTTTTAAGCCAAGAAGGAATGTGTTGAGATTTGACTTTCAGAAATACTGCTCTGGCTATGTGGAGAGGTGAAAATCTACATGCCTACATGTAGGCAGAAAATTTCCTTGGGAAAATTTCCAAGCACTTAATGCCGGAGAGGACGGGCTCTTAGAAGGGCTTTGGAGTCAGACACCAAGCGGGCGTGGAGCTGTGCCGTGACAGTAAACGTCAAGGTGGACACCAAGGACCTCGGGGGGAGGGGCAGCAGCACACATCTCAGGGGCCAGAGGAGGAAGAAACCCTCATAAGGGGGTCAAAGGTGACCCAAGGAGTTCCTATCGTGGCTCAGCGGAAACGAATCTGACTAGGAACCAAGAGGCTGCAAGTTCGATCCCTGGCCTCGCTCAGTGGGTTAAGGATCTGGCGTTGCCGTGAGCTGTGGTGTAGGTTGCAGACGTGGCTCGGATCCTGCGTTGCTGTGGCTGTGACGTAGGCCGGCCGCTGTAGCTCTGATTAGACCCCTAGCCTGGGAAGCTCCACATGCTGCGGCTGAGGCCCTAAAATGACAAAAGACCCAAAAAAAAGGTGACCCCAGAAAGGCGGATGGAAACAAGCTGAGATCATTGTCCCAGAACCGCAATGTGCCTTTGGGCGATGCTGTTGCTGTGGGTGAGAGCAGTCAGCAAATCCCTGAACAGAGAGATGACTTGTCTCAGCCACACGTGTTTACCACCATAACAGAGTTTTCAACATGTGATTTTACGTTTTCAAAGGGGGAGGCATTAGTTCAGTGGTTATGGACTGAACACCAGCTTCACCCCTGCATAGACATTGCCAGGCTTTCTGGCTTCATCCCTGCGTAGACGGTGCCGTGGTTTTTGGGTGCTAAGGCCTGTTCTCTCCTTCGGGGAAGCTGCACTGTTTGACTGGAAACTTCCAGGGATGCCAGGGTTCCAAAGTACACATTCCACAAAGGGGAGGCTCCATACACTCAGCAGTCAGCCCAGCAACTGTGGGACTGAAACGAAATGAAGGTGTCACACAGCTGGGAGGTGCCAGAGGGGAGGCTGAGGGGAGAGGCTCAGGGGGGCTGGGCGTGGGGGCTGCCCCTCACCCTGGCACCCAAGGAGCAAGACCCATTCCTCCTGAGGTCGACGTGACAGATTCTTTCGGAACAAGTGGACACGTGGGCCCTGATTCTCTAAATTACAGGTGGGCAGCGAGAACAGTGGCCCTCTCCCATGAGAAAACGTGGTCTCTCCTGCCGCTTGTTATTACCTTTGTAAAAAGGTAAACTGAGGCACGGAAAACTTGGAAGCGTTTGAGCAAATGAGGATTCGCCAGAACGACCACGGAGGGTCGGGCAGAGGGGGCTGGGCAGAGGTCTATGAAGAGAAGATGCCAGAAGCAAAGCAAGCCAGTTGTTGAGTGTTGAGTTGGCCCTAGACCAAGTGGATGCTTCTTTGGGAAAGTTTCACTGGCTTCTCTGCCCTGGGAACCCAGGAGGGGGCCCGCGGGTGGTTTAGCACGTGGCTTGTTAAGTGGAGGGTCGCGTCTAAAAGACATCACACATTAGTCAGGTCTGAAAGCCAGACTCCAGAAGCCTGGGGAGAGATGTGGTCGTGCAAGTCATTGCATTAAAATTCCAGCTGAAACGTAAGTGAAAAATAATGTCCATGTTCCCGGCAAACGGGCGACCAAGGAAGGGGAGGCACTGATGCCCCTGATACAGCAATCAGGCGTTTGGAGGAGACGCCGGGGTTACAGATGAGGTCATCTGGGAACCGGGGCGGGCAAGAGAGAACTGGTCACAGTCACAGAGCCCGAAATAAGGCTGTGCTGGGCCAGGTGGGTAACTGCTACGAAGCCATCGGAGAATCAGCACGAGAGGCAATAATTCAGGATGAACGGGCTGACCTGGGAAAGCAAACACTGTCAGGACCCATTCATCGGTGATTTAAGTGCAGTAAGGGAGTTCTCATTAACATAATACCAGCAATAAACGCGTGGGCATGAAAGGTCACCTCCAAACGGTGGGAAGAAACAGAAAATCGCCTCTGCCTGAGGCAGCCTGTGCCCGAGCTGGGGGCCCGGGAGCTAACTCTCCAGGTTACGTCCCAAGAAGTTCCCTCTTGCCAGGTGGGGTTCAGGGCCATGGGGGGGTCTTTGCTGCCTTATGCTTTGAAGAGAGCATGGAGCCAGCAGCACCCACAGTGAGGGGGCTACACACGGGGTGAGCGCAGGTGGGACGTCACCTTGCTGTTCCCGCCACAATGCCTGCAAACGTGAGGACGCCTGTTGATCCCCAGGCCCTATCTTCTCAGACGCCGAGGTTCAGGAGCAGAAGACAAGCCCATCGAGTTTTGTCAATAAAGGCAGAATCGGCCTTTGGGCTCTCTCAGTGCAGAAATTGGGGGGGGGTGTTCAACCTGTAAGACCAGGAGTTAAGACCCTTTTTTCCTCTTCTCCAAAGTGCTCTGGCACAGGGTTTTCAGAAAGGTTTCAGGAAGGTGCTGGTGATTTTCCACACCCACCTGGAGTCGTTCCTGATTATTCTTCTCGGACAAAGAGAAGGAGCAGAGCAGGTGACAGCAGGTGAGCAGGGGAACAAGGTGCCACATCTGAGGAGTCACTGGGGAGCTTCCCGTGGTCCTGGACCCGCTGTGGTTTTAACTGCCGCTGCTGTGAAGGCCGTGCTGCGTCCTCTGAGCTCTGTGTTCAGCCCAGCATAAAGCAAGGGGTCCACACTGCACAAGGTGCTCAGATTTGCTCAGAGCTGTGTAGACTTGAGTGTTTGGTCTGCCCCAAGGCGCTGTGCCTGAGGACGTGGGCTTTGCGTTTTTGGTAGGATTGGTGCCCAAGTCCAGTGTGCAGAGTGTGAGAATGGCTGATAGGCGGTTGGACTCACTCTCCTTTTCCTGCCACGCACACTCATAGTGCTTATTCACGTCCTGAAAACTGCGAGAAAATCATCTAAAGGGAGCCTCTTACACCGCTGGTGGGAATGTAAGTTGGTGCAGCCTCTATGGAGAATAATATGGAGGTTCCTCAAAAACTAAGGATAGAGTAACCGTATGATTCAGCAATCCCACTCCTGGGCATATATCTGGACAAAACCTATAATTCAAAAAGATACATGCACCCCAGTGTTCATAGCAGCAGTATTCACCATAGCCAAGACATGGAAACAACCTAAATGTCCATCAACAGATGAATTAGACTAAAAAGATGTGGTATGTATACACAATGGAATACTACTCAGCCTTAAAAAAGAATGAAATAATGCCACTTTCAGCAACATGGATGGAACTAGAGACTCTCATACTAAGTGAAGTAAGTCAGAAAGAGAAAGACAAATACTGTGTGATATCACTCATATATGGAGTCTCAAATGTGGCACGAATGAACATATCTACCAAACAGAATCAGACTCACAGACAGAGAACAGACTTGTGGTTGCCAAGGGGGAGGGGGTTGTGAGAGGGATGGACGGGGATGTGGGGGTTGGCAGACCAAGCTGTTATCCACGGAGGCGGTAAACAACGAGGTCCTGTTGTATAGCACAGAGAACTATATTCAATGTCCTGAGGTAAACCGCAATGGAAAAGAGTTTTCTTAAAAAAAGGAATGCATATAGGAGTTCCCGTAGTGGCGCAGTGGTTAATGAATCCTACTCGGAACCATGAGGTTGCGGGTTCGATCCCTAGCCTCGCTCAGTAGGTTAAGGATCCGGCTGCTGTGAGCTGTGGTGTAGGTTGCAGATGCGGCCCGGATCCCGCGTTGCTGTGGCTGCAGCGAAGGCCGGCAGCTACAGCTCCTGTTAGACACCTAGCCTGGGAACCTCCATATGCCGCGAGTGCGGCCCTAGAAAAGGCAAAAAGACAAAAAAAAAATAATGCATATGCATATAACTGAATGCATATAACTGAATCATCTTGCTGTACAGCAGAAATTAATACAACATTGTAAGTTAACTCTACTTCAGTTTAAAAATTAAAAAAGAAAGAAAATCCTCTGCTGCGAAGGCCAATGTACAGCTGAGCCCCGCAGGCAGCGGGCTGGCTGCTGACCAGGGGCCAGGGTGTGTCCCTGCACTGACACTGAACATCAGGGCCTTTGGAGCTAGAGCCACTTGCACTGAAATTATCTTGTGATTTTAACTAATGCAAATATAACCCGTTTTGTTAACGAGAAATTGATTTCACAACAGAACTGGCAGGAGCATTTGAAAACCCATCACAATGAGGGAACTGTAGAGAAATATGACCCTGCGTGGCCCTGGGCTCAGGACAGGCCTCATCGACATTATTCAGTGCAGGTACTGCTAAGAAGAACCTCATAAGGTGGAGAGCAGGTACTGAACCGGTGCTGTGGTCTGACTTTTTGAAGGATCTCCATTATCTTTTGTTTCCTGGAAACTTAAAGTTGAGCTGAGGCAGTTTGGGTAGAAACGGTAATAACAGATCCTAAAGATGGAGCCTGATACATGGCATGAGTCACGGAATATGGCCAAAAAGACCATAAATCTGGGTTTTATTACTGAACCCCTGTTTAGAATCCCAGGCAATTCCTGCGA
>PVHT020000521.1:32733961-32782832 GCA_004024745.2 Catagonus wagneri | reverse complement strand
GTGTGTGTGTGTGTGTGTGTGTGTATTTGTATGAATCCATGGAAATCCTCCCTTTGTATCCAAGGTCACTGATAACCGACAGGGCTGCCCTGCTCGGTCCCCATAGGAACACCAGCCATCAAGGAAGACACACGCAGGCCATAGGGGGGACATGCCAGCAGGGGGCGCTGGGGGCCTGTCTGCTGAGCTAACTGCGGAGCTGGTTGGTGTCACAAAAGGGGACAGGATGATGAGGAAGCTCAGACCAGCCCCACTCCCTGGCCCACAGGAGAGAGAACTGACTGAATGAAGGCTGAGTAACAGAAACACACTTGGGGCCGTTGTTCCCACAGGATGTAGTTTAGTCAAAAATACCTTTAAAACAAATGTTCTCTGAGTGGGCCTCAGACTCTGGGTGAAGTGCTTTGGCCCATTTCACTGCTCTGTGTCCCCGTTAAGACGCCTTGAGGGAGACTTCGGCGGAACCATTTCACAGGGACCCCAGGAAGGTTCACGCCTGCTGTTTCACCTCAGACATTAAGGAACACCATTTACTTGCCAACAGTACTACTGAAAGCAGAAAAGTATTTTTAAGGCGATAGGTCGATATTGCCTCGTGGTTAAAGGAGTCAGGAGTCCGACTGGCCTGGTGTCGTGTTGGCAGCAGCCGCTCCTGGGGAGGCTCAGAGGGGGTGCTGGCCCTTGTCAGGATGACCGCTTACGGGGTGAAGGACACCCTTAGGAAAACTGTCACAGCACACTGTTTTGCATCCCTAATTCAACCGGAATTTTTCTGTCCAAGCTGTTGAATTTCCAAAGGGACGGTAAGTGTCGTGACCAATGAAAACCATGGGAGTTAAACTATTTCACAAGGAAAATAAATATAGGGGGAGGTTTTACCTGAAATAACCTTTCCAAAAAAATGATTGCTCATCTGTAGTTTTCTTTATTATTAAAAAAGTGAGTTTTTAAGCCTGTGCTTTCTTTCAGTGGCTAAACTAATGTTCATGTGTTTATAGAATGTGGGCTTGGAGCAGTCAGAGTAACAGTCTTGGAAAGTATACTTTTATTCTTCTGATTATTTGCACTCCAGAGACGCGACTTATTTCAGGCACGGAAATCCTAGCCGATGTGGGAAGAGACGCGTGGCATGAGAGGGAGGCACGGCCCGGGCTTGGGTGCCACCGGAGCACGAGAACACAGCAGGTGACAAAGGCTCAGTTGCAGGTCAGCCCCGGCAGAAGTCCTTCCAGACGTAGACACCAGCCCTTAGCCTGCGTCTGACTCGGAGCCGCTCCTCTTGCTAAAAGCCCGCTGGTCCTGAAGCCTCCCTTCCTTGTGTGTCACCCCAGACGCACTCCTAGCTCTCCGGCCAGCTCCTCGTGCCCCGTCTGTACACGTCTCTGCCAGGCGTGCACACGGGGTCCGGGTCCAGCGTGTCCCGTATGCCCTGTCCTCACAGAAGGCCTCCGAAGGGCCGCCACTGCCAGCGAGCCGTCCAGACCACTCCCCAGCCGCACACCCGGGGCCTCCACCCCTGCTGATTCCTACTCCGTGGCTCCGTTAAAGGCACACATTTGCTGGCCGCCTCCCACCCCACACCCCCTGCAGAGTCCCCCCTCCATCCACCTCTCTTGCTGGCACCCAGTCTCCCTACTTTCACAGCGCCTTGGACGCGCCCGTCTCTCACTGTTGTGATCTTGAGCTGTCAAACCAGTGAGCCGACTGGTCAGCGGTAGTCCTGGACACAGGTCCCCTCCACAGCCTCTACTTCTTCCCCTCGGCAAGGTTAAATCTCTTCCTCTTGCCTGTGACTGATCTTTAGGTGCTTGAAGAGAGCTGCTGTGACCCCATTTCTACACTGAAAGTATCAAAGTCCTCTGAGATAGAGCCCCCGTGTTCCCATCACGCGTGTTGTCCTCCGTAGGCATTCCAGTTTTCCAGGGTCATCAGAACAGCTGTGTGACAGAACCCTTGTGTGTGCTGACTGTGGCTCTCAGCCTAAGATGAACTATTACAGTCTGTATTCACTCCGCCCGAAACCTCATCAGTCTGCTTTATCTATGTGGAGGTTCTATAGTGTTTTTTGCATATTAAAAAAAAGTTATGAGGAAAATAAATTAAGATTAAAACTTGAGAGAGGAGAGGAGTTCCCTTCATGGCTCAGTGGTTAACGAATCCGACTAAGAACAATGAAGTTGCAGGTTCAGTCCCTGGCCTTGCTCAGTGGGTTAAAGATCCGGCGTTGCCGTGAGCTGTGGTGTAGATCCCAGACACAGCTCAGATGCCGCGTTGCTGTGGCTGTGGCGAAGGCCGGCAGCTGCAGCTCCTGTTAGACCCCTAGCCTGGGAACCTCCATATGCTGCAGGTGCCGCCCTAGATGAGGCAAAAAAGACAAAAAAACAAAAAACAAAAAACCTTGAGAGAGGAGGAAGGGTATCCCCAATGTGAAGAAATAAGTCTTGGCAACAAGTGTCCCGTCTTTGTCTGTCTTTACAAATTCCTTGGCACACAGTCTGTGGACAACATCTGTGTGACCTCAGAACATATCATGCACTTCACGGGACGGGGGACAGATCCACTAGGAAATTGCTTAGTGTTCCTTAGAGACATGGAAGGACATTAAGATACAAGTTAATCAGTATTGAAATCCTGAAGTTCACCAATTAATATCAATCCCAAGTGAAAGAAGAAAAACCATGCTTCCGTTGAATTGCACAGAAATAAAATTATGAGGAAGTCTCATAAAAAAACAAAAAAGAAATGCTCTACTAGTAACTTTGTTATTAATATGAAAGAAATGAAAACATAAGAATTAAGAAGTTACTAGGAATACCTGAGAATCGTAATAATTATTAAGATCCTGGCATTATTTTGATTCTGGCTTTCAAAAGAAGAAAATGCCTCACAAGTATAACATTTAAAATGTAAACATATTTTAATATTAAAAAAAAGAAAAAAATTCCAAATAGATAGAAGTAAAATTGATGGTAAGTTTTAAAAACCAAAGCAGAAAGGCAAGTCCACTAGGCAAGGGCAGGAATTAGCCCTAGGACACCTGGGTGGTTTGTATGGTCACATCTAAACTCATGGGACAGCACTGTCACGGGTGAGCTGGTAGCTCCTGGCCCACCTCCTTCATCAGAGTCCAGCACCCCAGCCCTGACTCCCTGGCATCTGCACAGATGGTGACGCCAGGCGGCTGCCGTTCTGCAGCATCAGCCCTGTTTGCTCCAAGTCAGTCTCTCAGGCGGTCGGTACCCAGGACGGAGGCCAGGTGTTCCCCTGGGTCCCGGAGGATGGCCAGTGTGCTCCCGCTTTCTGCAGCAGGAGAGGATGCTGTGGAAGGTCAGCAGAGAGAAATGCTCACACCAGCCAAGCTCTAGCGCTCAACAAACCCACTTCCCGCGGTTCCTTGAGGAGACCCCACACACGGCCCACCTTACAGTGCTGACGCAGTGCCACTGGTTTCCTGGCATCCCGGCTCCACTGTCTGGTATGAGGCCCTTCACCGCACAACTTATTTTGGATCAAAGTACCTTGGCTCAGCATAGTCTTTTCTCCTCCCACGATTCCCCGTTAGCAGCGCACCCACCTCTGTGAAACCCCTGGCACATCACAGACTCCCATTAGTGTCCTGATTACAGAACAATGGGCCCTTCTCTCAGCAGCCCAGAGAGAATTCTTAAAACCCCACCAGATACTTGACCTTACAAATTCCTGCTGGAGATGGAAAATGCAGGTGCTCAGGCCCCACACCTGCCCGGAGGAGCTGGGGACTAGCTGAGAATGCAAACCGCGCAGACATGGGGAAGACGTGAGTGTCTATGGATGCAGAGTCTGGGATCACACCCGCGGAAGAAAATGGCATCTGATTTTTCATTCCGAGAAAGGGCAGCCGAGGTGAAAATGATTCGTCAATCCAGAGGGGAAAAAACACACATAATTGAAGACTTAACTTTTGGACATTTCTTCATTACGTTTAAATAAACTCTCCATAGCTTCACAGGAAATTTCCAGCTGAGTCCTCGTAATAACCACGAGCACCTGCCTCAGCAGACTCAGAGGTCAGTAGGGGTCAGAGGTCGGGGTGGTGGGAGGGGGCCAGCACCCCATCCTTGC
Organism: Catagonus wagneri; assembly: GCA_004024745.2. Classification (NCBI taxonomy): domain Eukaryota; kingdom Metazoa; phylum Chordata; class Mammalia; order Artiodactyla; family Tayassuidae; genus Catagonus; species Catagonus wagneri. Next base: position 32,778,731 of record PVHT020000521.1, on the reverse strand, counting down.
CCCTCTCCTGGCCCCGCTCCGCCTCCCACATTGAAGGGTGCCAGGCAGAAGTCAGGCCCTTATTCCTGCAAGAGCTGACACTTTCTGGAAGTTTCCAGTAGGAACTTTCTTCTGCCCTCAGTTCCTCAATCTCACCCTCTGTAAATGGGCATAAACACCTACAGGGTGTTTTTTCAAACCAATGGGCCAGTGTAGGAAGGAGAGCTTTGAAATATTAACAGATTTAAGCCAACCAAGATATGGATTCAAGTAAGAAATTCCCCACTGTATTCTTGCATCCCAGCTGCAAAAGAAGAGGCAGAAAAATGATGCAGCCATAACATTGCCCTTCCATCTGGGGCTCTTTCAGAGTGTGATAGAAAGCTTGATATTCAGGTTGTGTCTGCAGGGGCTTCTGGGCTGGCCATTTGGACTAATCTGAGAATCCATCAGAACTGTTATCCAAAAATTGATTTTTTTAAACTAAGAGAACTAGAATATTTAATGCTTGTGAGAAAGAAAGAAGAAAGTGACACCCGTGAGCTCTGTCTCCGTGGCAAGGATAACAGTAAAAGTTGGGGAAACGCGTGGGACTGGGAACTCGTCATCTGAGGTAGAATTCTAGTGCAGTGTGAGGCCTGAATCTGGAAAGTCAAGAGCGAGCTCACTGCGCGGGCCCAGGACGGCGTCGTCACCCCGGTGACCAGACGGGAGGGCCACCGCTTCGGACACACGCAGGACTGGGACGGGACTGGGAGCGGTACCTGCAGGTGTGGGGCACGGGCTGGGGGACGCCCGGAGGGCTGGTGTCCGGGAGAGACCAGTGTGTGAGTCGGTAACTGAGCAAGGAGCCCGGGCGATTGCTCGGCAGAAACAGGAGTGGTGGTGTTTCTCACACACACACGCCCCGTGACGCCCGGACCCAGGCCAGGCCTGGGGAGAGATGCCGTGGCCTGGAAGCATTTTGTTGAACCTTCTGTAGAGAGAACTCAAGGCAGCGCCAGGGTCAGAATGTGCAGAGCGTGAGTGAGGGCCACGCAGCTGGATGTTGAGACACTCGTGAAGCCTTTTACAAAATGCCACATTTTCAGAACTCTTGATGGCGGAAAACAACGGTTTGTGGAAGATTAGGGGTGTTAGTGAGTCTGAGTTAAGATTCAGAAAAGGCATGGAGTTCCCTTCGTGGCTCAGTGGTTAACGAATCCGACTAAGAACCATGAGGTTGCAGGTTCGATCCCTGGCCTTGCTCAGTGGGTTAAGGATCCGGCGTTGCCGTGAGCTGTGGTGAAGGTTGCAGACGCGGCTCGGATCCCGCGTTGCTGTGGCTGTGGTGAAGGCCGGCGGCTAGAGCTCCTGTTAGACCCCTAGCCTGGGAACCTCCACGTGCCATGGGTGCTGCCCTAGAAAAGACAAAAAGGCAAAAAAAAAAAAAGATTCAGAAAAGGCAGATTCTGTGAAGACGTTTGAGGGGAGGGCCTTTGTCAACATGCAATTATATACGTACACACATATGTGCACAGAGCGGCATGGATTAGACTTGTATCTACATACGCCTTAAAGAGCGCTCCAGAAGGTTCGAATCAGAATTTGGGGAGTTCTCATTATGGCTCAGTGGACTGAGAACCCACTGCTGTCTCTCTGAGGACTCAGGTTTCGACCCTGGCCTCTCTCAGTAGGTTAAGGATCCAGCATTGCCATGAGTTGTGGTGTAGGCCAAAGACGCCGCTCAGATCCCACGTTGCTATGGTTGTGGTGTAGACCGGCAGCTGCAGCTCTGACTCGACCCCTAGCCTGGGAATTTCCATATGCTGCAGGTGTGCCTGTAAAAATAATAAATAAATAAATAAATAAATAAATAAATAAATAAAATAAAATCTGAGTGATGAGGAAGCTCCAGGAGATACTGTCACCAGAAGCACTGTCCTGTCCTCCGTGCCTGCCCGTGAAGCCGTGTGTCTCTCCCAGACGATGGCATTTAGATTTAACAAAATGCTGTGTGGTTTCTGGGGTGGAATTATCCCAGCGTAGAGAAAGGGTTACAGTTAGCAGAATCTTCATTAATTGTAGCCTAAATTACCTCCGTAGAATTTTAAGGAGGCTTCAGATTGTGTTTTCATTTCAGTTGAAACAAATTGTGTCGTTTCCAGAGACTTGCCAGTTGGAATTAAATCTGCATTGTGGGCAGACCAGGGGAATGCCTATTTAAATGCCTTAAAGACAAGAGTACATTTTTAAAGGAACTCTTTCATTATGTCCCCTGAATACACGAGGAAAGGCTAAGACAGAGTATCAATTTGTATTTGGTGGTTGACTGAATCAGGAATTCATTACATGCTTTCAATTAAATACTCAAAACTAAATAATAAATTTTGCAAACTTAGTATAGGTAACAAAATCAGAATTTTGTTTTGTCTGTTTTTAAGGTCATGTGCACATGTAGTTTACATTTCTCTAAGCGGAAGTGGTTTTTTTTCTTCAGGTAGCCTTAGGCACCACGTGCGGGGAGCATCCAACCTGCCGTGGGAAAGGGGCTCCCCGGAGCCTGGGGGCGGGGGGCTCAGTCGGACACTGCACTGAATCTGGAGTTTAACCTAAGTCAAAACCTCTGCAGGGCCAAATCTAAGAGACAAAACAACCACAACAAGAAAGCTGGGATGGGATGACCAGATGGCCAGTCTTCAGAGAGACAGACATTTCTGGCCTGGCCGTCACCCTGTCCCCAGGCATCAGGGCAATCCCTTGTGAGGCCACCCACCCTCCCCGCCCCCTCTCCCCGCCCTCACCACACAGTCCTCTGGGGCGTTTCCTGGCAGGAAAGAGAAACGCAAGGCTTCATTCTGAGCTGGATGCGTAAGACCTGAGCTGGGTGGCTGGGTCCCCAGGGTTAAACCACACAGTATCTGATGTGCTCTCCTCAGCCTCCAGTTTGGGGTAATGAAACATGAATCGGGATGGAAGTCATGATATTTTCAAAATTAAGTACTTGCCTGGTGGGTTTATTTTTGTCTTCGAGAAAAAATTAGCCTGAACAAGTCCAACTTCAGGCACAGGAGAGGAAACTCTGAAATGGATGGAACTCGGCCACTTTTAAAATCAGTTCTGTAAGTCGGTGCTTATTCAAACACCATCGAAATCAGCCTTTCTGCTGATAAATATGGATTGTGCATTTCCTACTTGACTCTGATAGAGTCCTAGTCATATCAAGATGATTCGTGGAGATAAGTTTTAAATGGTCCTTTGGGTATTAGAAGTATAGACTTAGAATTTATAATAACACAGAAATCAGCATATAAAAAATACATAAGAACTGTCACATCCAGGAATTAAATGAATCCACTGATAAATAAAAAGTTATTGACATCCACCTACTAGAAAAGAGTCACTCGGGCCCTTTCCTATATCAATACAGATACCAGGGAGGCTCAAACAAAAACATTTTCTGTAGACAAATGCTGGGCTTCAGGGAAAAGGGAAACAAACCTCATTTAGACCTAACATATCATGATTCACAATTAAGAAGCTCACTAAATAGTCTCTCCCCCATTTCTTTAAATATCTGAACTGAGCTTTAAGATTGCAAGGGTTGGAGTTCCCATGGTGGCACAGTGGAAACAAAGCCATGAGGTTGCAGGTTTGATCCTGGCCTCTCTCAGTGGGTTAAGGATCCGGCGTTGCTGTGAGCTATGGTGTAGGTCACAGACGCAGTTCCAATCCAGCCTTGCTGTGGCTGTGGTGTAGGGCGGCAGGTAGCTAGCTGGTAAATTGAATGTTATGTGCTCCTCACAGTTTTTAAAAAATGTGCTAGTTTAGATCTTATCCATAAAAGTAAGCAACTCAGGTGTTCCCGTCGTGGCTCAGTGGTTAACGAATCCGACTAAGAACCATGAGGTTGCGGGTTCGATCCCTGGCCTTGCTCAGTGGGTTAAGGATCCGGTGTTGCCATGAGCTGTGGTGTAGTTTGCAGACGCGGCTCGGATCCCGCGTTGCTGTGGCTGTGGCGAAGGCCAGCAGCTGCAGCTCCTGTTAGACCCCTAGCCTGGGAACCTCCATATGCCGCAGGTGCGGCCCTAGATAAGGCAAAAAAGACAAAAAAAAAAAAAGGTAAGCCACTCAGATTTAGAGACTAAGGTCAGTATTTGAGGTCTGGCAAACTCAGGGTTAAAAAGCTGGAAGTTGGGAAGAGCCAGCCATTTATCAGAGCCTCTTTCTAAAGGTAAGCCACAGAAGCTATTATTCTTTCTGGGACCTTTTTTTTTTATTCCCCTTAAGCATGCTCTTATTGGACCCCTAGCCTGGGAACCTCCATATGCCATGGGTGTGGCCCTAAAGAGCAAAAAAAAAAAAAAAGGGAATTAAATTCAATTCTAATTCACTCCAGTATCAGCCTTCTGAAATGTCATTACTCTCAAAAAAAAAAAAAAAAACACCTGCATTTCTAAGATCAAACGAGCTTTCCCTGGAGCTGCACGTCCATGTATGTAAATGACAAATTTCTTTTGCCCTTGCAAATTGATCCATCAGAAATATTTATCATTCCAGTCAATAACAAGTTTGCGCAGTAAAACACAGTGCCACGATTTATATCCCTTGTCAAAAATGGGCTGGTATCACCTGCTGCAAATGTAGAATGGTCTAGCCATTGTGTAAAAGAGCATGGCGGTGCCTCAGAAAACGTAAATTACCATATGATCTAGCAGCTTGCTTTCTGGGTGTGTATCCAGAAGAATTCAAAGCAGGATTTGGAAGACACATTGCAGCCTCATGCTCACAGCAACAGTATTCCCAGCAGCCCGGAGGCGGAAGCAAGGTAGATGTCCATCAGCAGATGAATGGGTAAAGAATGCACGGTCTAACCACACAGCAGAATAGTATGCAGCCTTAAAAAAGAAGGAGATCTTGTCACAGGGTACAACACGGATGAACCTGGAGGACTTTATGCTGAGTGAAATAAACTGGTCACAAAGGGGCAAATGCTATGGTTCCCACTGTTATGAGGCACCTTAAATAGCTGAGTTTGTAGAGACAGGAAGCAGATAGTGGACACCAGGGGCCGGGAGGGGATAAAAGAGAATTTGTGCTTAGTGGGGAAAGAGAGTCAGTGATGCAGGATGAAAGAGTTTTTGAGATCTTTCTTCCAACAGTGGGAATGTACTTAACAACACTGAACTGTGTACTTGAAAGTGGTTATGTTGTTAAGTTGAATGTTATGCGCTTCTCACAATTTTTTAAAAAATGTACCAGTGTAGATCTTATCCGTAAAAGTAAGTAACTCAGATTTAGAAACTGTATTTGAGGTCTGGTGAACTCAGGGTTAAAAAGCTGGAAGTTGGAAAGAGCCAGCCATTTATCAGAGCTTCTTTTTAAAGGTAAGCCGCATAAGCTGTCATTCTTTATGGGACCTTTTTTTTTATTCCCCTTAAGCATGGCCTTGAAATTGGGTGTGTGGGAGAATATATGAATATTGAATCAAGGATGCGTTCCTGGCATATTTTATGAAGATTCCCTACAATCTACCGCTAAAGCACCACCAGGAAAAAAAGATGACTTTTGTTCTGCCTGACACAAAATTCCACAGCAGAGCTTTCAGTCAAAACAGACATTGTTAGAAAATGTGATGATTCTAGTCCGACATTCCCTCCTGTTTTCTAAAATTTCTACAAAGATGCCGCTCTAGAAGGCACGACGCTGCCTGCCTTCCAGGTAGGATGAGCCGAGCTGTTGGTAGGTTAAGATGATGGAAGATGAAGTCCCATTTACCCAGCACAGCCACCTGGGCCGGGAGAATAGATATATTCTGTGAACCCTCACGAGCACTAAATATTCATACACATGTGAGCCCAGGCGCCTCCGCAGTTACTGTGGCCTCCAAATTTCTGAGCAGAGAACAGCTCAGGGAATCAGCTTTGGGATACGACTGATCATCCACTGCAAAGCACGAGTGGAGCTTCCGTGGACCAGGGCTGGGCACCAAATAGGAGGAGATGGGGTCCCTGCATCACCCATACAGGCAGTGAGGGTGACGCCTGACCCATAGTTAAATTAAAACGGGAGAATCTTGTAAAAAGAATATGGAGTGGGAGGCCTGTCTTAGCCTGGGTGTCAGAAAAGGACCCTGAGGTGTCATTTAAGCTGAGATGAGCAGAAGCACGTCTCACTGAGACGGAATGGGGGGAGGGAAGGCACGGGCCTGGGAGTCAGGTCCCGAGGGTGACCTGAGAAGCCAGGTAGGGTTGGGGGAGACACAGCTGGGGAGGCTGCCGGGGGCTCTGCAGGGGTCACAGGTGTGTTAAGGGACCTGGATGTGTTTCCCAAGGGCAGTGAAAGTTAAGGAACAGTTTTCACATAAAGCCATCAGTAAATGATCATGTTCAAAAGGCCCCTTGCTTGTGGTGTGAAAACTCACGAGAGGGGCTGGGATCAGACGCAGTGACAGAGGTGAGCCCGGGAAGCGCCCATGTGAGCGGGGGAGCCCAGCTGATGCGCAGTGACCCTCCTGCAGTGAGAGCAGGCGGCACAGACACTGGGAAACTCCAACGCCCGTGATTGTGGTCTGGAGAATGGGACCCTCGGCTCAGAGAGAAGCAAACCCAGACCCAGGTGACAAGTACGAAAGGTTAGTGGGGTCGGCATGGATCTTTCTAAAAGTTCAGGCATCTGAGAAAAGAAGCCCGTCCAGAAGACACCTGCCACTTGGGATTCCTGTCACATCTGCCCCAAGGACCTCTGATGCTGAATGAAATACGGAGCATACGAATAGGACGGAAACACACGCAGCCCACAGAGAACGTGGAGATCCACCTTCGGGGGCCCTGTGGGGTCCCCCTGCCTTCTGCTCCTGGTTACACTGATCTTGAAACCCTGGTCCCGCCTCTTCCTCCATTTCCCACATCCCCAAAACTTAGAGCCCAGTGAGACCCACTTCGAGGGCCTCCCCAGACACCAGCTCGGCCTCCTGCATCCCCCGACATCACACATCCGTCATGGGTTGTGAACCTGCCCGGATTGTTTCCAGTGGCCCACGTGCATGTTTCCAAAGTATGAGAGACTCCTGGGTGTCCCCCCTCTGTGGGGCTCTGTGTCTGTCCTCGCCCTTCCATCACTGCCCCAAGCCCAGAGCCCGGTGCCTCTCAGGCCCAGAATAAGCTTTCCCAGGCTGCCCCTCTGTCCCCATGGAAAGGGGCAGGTGCCACGAGTTCAGTCAGCTTGGGCACCAACTCCCTGCATCCTGTATGGTCAGCATGAACGAGGGACATAGGCTGGCAACCCAAGCGCATTTCTCACCAGCCTTCAGGCCGTTGTTAAAATTCTGCTTCTGTTCCAAGCAAATGCCCCAGATAGGTTTTTAGACAGATCGCTTCACTGTTGTCTGTTTTGCACAAGTGAATACGAGCCAGGCCCTGCCAGCAGATTAAGGGGTCCACCTTCTAAAGGACAAAGGCGCTGAGTGCCTCCCCCACAACCAGGAGGGGTCCCCAGGTCAGGGCAACATGGGCTCCACGCGGAGGCTGGCCAAGCGTGTCTCCTTCCCTGCTGTGATGGCTGGCTCTGGAATCAACCTTGCCCTGCAGCCCATGAGGCCCGGGTGCTTCATTTGGAAGGAGCTGTGGTCTTGCCTCCAGGGGGATGCGTCCAGCGGAGCAGCGGCTCGCCCTGCTTTGTCGTCCTTTGTCAGAAAGAGTTGCTGTAGGAGAGGATCTCCAGGCTGGGGTGGGCGTGTTCCCAAGATCAGGGGTCCCGTGGCCCCCTGTCCCAAAGGATCAGGAAAGAGTCTCTGTCCAGGAGGTCAGTCCTCTGGGAGCAGCAGCAGGGCTGCTGACACTTCGTGGGGACACCCTGCAGCTGATGGATAAGGGACAGAAAGGGCGGCTCCCTCGGCCCCGTGGCTTCTGCAGCAAGTGCAGCCCCTCAGACAAGCCGGGCAACAGCCACCATGCACATCCCCAGGGGTAGGACTTTGTTACGTGTCCGCAGGTGTCCCAGCAACCTTTCTGCGCCGGGAAGGCACTGCCAATGAGAGCTCCTGGTCCCCAGGTCCAGGCTGGCTGCCAGGCTCCACGCAGACAATGCTGCTCAGTCAAGAGAGAAACCATACACCTTTCACATCTGACTACTCTACTCAAGTGGAAAGGACAAACGACAGACAGGTCCCCGTCTCCCCACAGCCACATCCACCCACAGAGACCACACGTGCTCCGCTAACTCCACTGGCCCTTCCCTGACCCCCTGCATCAGACAGGCTCCCCTCATGCCCTCCCTCCCCTCCCCCAGCCTCTGTGCCCTGACACTACCTCCCACCCATGTGGCCAAGCAGAGAGCAGAGATGTGTGTGTGTGTGTGTGTGTGTGTGTGTGTGCACGCACGTGCATGTGTGTACCTGTCTGCGTGTGTGTGTGCTGAATTGTCAGTAAGATCTCAGCTGCCCTGCTGGGCCACTGCCCATGCCGTGAGCTGCCCAGGGCCAGCCTGGTGACTGCTTTTGCATCACCTTCAATGTCAGTTGCTCGAACCCGACCAAGCATCCAGTGAATCTGCCTTGAGCAAAAGCATAGAGCCGAAGTGTCCAGACTACACAGAAACTCCCACCGACCCCCGTACCCAGGTGCCAAGGACTCACTGGCCTCCATAAGCCCCCCATCCCCTGGCAAGATGCACCATCGTTGCCTTCCTTTCACCTACAGCACAACTGCCACTCGGCTGCTAAGCATTTCCCAGCAAAAACTGGAACATCCAGGGGAAACGAGTGATTTCCAGAGCTTGCTCCTCACACCACGCAGTTCTGCTCGCCTGTGACTTGGAGCCGAAAGCTCACCTTGACCTCTTGCTGGTGGCCTGGCCTCAGTTCCCTCGTCTGTGAAACGGGCTGGTGGGGCCACCCTCACGGGGCTGCTCCGAGGGCAGTGAGTTGGTGTGAGGGACAGACTCCGAAATCTGTCTGGGGCAAGACACCCTGCTGTGCTTCCCCCTAAAACCCCCATGCTGTTCACATGCCCTCAAGGGATAGCAGGTCCGGGACAGCATCAAAGAAGAACAGGCCTCTTTATCTACCAAAGGCAGTGGACCCTTATCTCAGAGAGCGTTCTGCTCCCAGGTTCCCCGCAGCATCACTCACAACAGCCAGGATCAGGGAGGCAACCTCAGGGTCCATTGGTGGGCGAACAGGTAAAGAAGATGTGGCCTGGACGCAGCAGAGTATTATTCGGCCAAAAGAAGGGGGAAATCCTGCCATGGGCCACGTGGGTGGACCTGGAGGGCATTATGCTGAGTGAAACAGTCCAGACACACAAAGACAAACCGCGTGGTATCCCTTACATGTGGAACCTAAAAAGTCAGACTCAGAGAGTGGAAAGAAGCAGAGGGTGGAAAGCTGCTTGTCCAGGGCTGGAGGCAGGAAATGAGGAGATGCTTGTCCTAAAGTGCAAACTCCCAGCTCCAAGGTGAGTAAATCCTCTGCAGGACGCAACGTCCAGCGTGGTGCCCGTAGTTCCTAATACCGTGTTGTGCCCTTGGAATTGCTGAGAGTGGGACTAGAGTGTTTTCATCATGGAAGGCATTGTGTGAGTGATGGATTTTTTTAACTGGTGTGATTGTGGTGCTGGATTCTTAACGTCCACATACATCAGAACATCACGTTGTCCACCTAAAACAGATGCATGTGTTATTTGTCAAACAAGCCTCAATACAAGTGGAATATGTTTTTAAAATTTTTTAATAATAAAAAGCAATAATGTAGGTAAAAAACATTTGAAAGAATAATTGACAAAGTTTGAATGCTTATCAAAACATAGCAGTAAATGGATTATTTATAGAAATGCCAATAAACTGCTTTGTCTTTTTTTTTTTTTTTGTCTTTTTGCCTGATCTAGGGCCGCACCTGTGGCATATGGAGGTTCCCAGGCTAGGGGTCTAACAGGAGCTGTAGCCGTCGGCCTTCGACACAGCCACAGCAACGCGGGATCCGAGCCGCGTCTGCAACCTTCACCACAGCTCACGGCAACGCCAGATCCTTAACCCACTGAGCAAGGCCAGGGATCGAACCCGCAACCTTGTGGTTCCTAGTCGGATTCATTTCCACTGCATCACGGCAGGAACTCCCGAATGATGAGAATTTCTAGTGTTGACGTGGCCCAAAGGTGACAGAATGTTCCCAGCAAGAGAGGCATCCTGGGTGGGCAGGTTTTTTGCACGCCTCCTGGAGCCTGGTCAGGCTGGTGGGATTCCACCCGCATGACCGAAGTGCGCAGGAAAGGGAGGTGAAGCGGAAAGGCAGCCTGAATGGCCTGTTTCCATTCCAGCCAAATTATAATTCCAAGCAGAGGTGGAGGTGGGATCCAGCTAAAGCCTTGGAACCCGCAGACCTGGGAAGAACAAAACAGGTCTGTTATCGTCTGGTCCGATTGAAAGAAAGCTGTAAAATAGAGGCCCAGGCCTAGTCTGGGCTGAGCGTGTGTCCTGACGTCTTGCTGTGGATGAAGTGGTGGTGGTTAGGTGCCCTGGACCCAGCTGGCTCCCAAAGCACATCCCAGATTGCCCGGAGGCCTCAGCACTCCTGCTGGTCAGTCGCGTTATCTGTGTCCGTTTGCGGAACTGGAAGCATCTGCGCTCATCAGGGATCACAGGTAAGACACTGTGAACGGGACAGAGAAGGATGGCGCTCCCTGCGCCCTGGAAACAGCTGCAGCAAAGGAAGCCCAAGTGAACACGTGTACGTTTGCGTGGAGCTTAGGGCAGCAGGTGCAAGAGGCGGCGGTGACACTGAGCGCCTGGGCAGGGCATTTGGAACATGTGCCCGAGTTGCTTGCACACACCCAGCTACGTGCATCAGAAAGCTACCCATCTACACGAAGCAGAAAGCCAGCGGGTAATTCCCCTGGGGACACAGCATTTGGCCGGATTTGATCCCCACAGGTTAACATACATAGAGAGCTGGCACATGTGTGGTTATAGCCAAGCAGGGCACAGCCTCGCCAGGCACATGAGTGCACTAAATAGCAGTGATGGAGCTAGACTCGGCGAACACATTTAAGTCTATTTTAGGTGCCAGGATAGGAGTGTCATGTGACTACAGAGGGGACTCCGTCCTCCCAGCCCAGCCTCCCAGAGGATAAACTGACCGTGCTGCGTCCAGAGGGATGGATAAGAGGCAGCTGGGCCAGAGGGAAGGCTCAAGAAGCGGTAGGAATGGCGACCTCTGTGAGTCATTGCCTCTCCTGACAACATTTGCAGTAGCAGAAGGTTCAAGAGGGGCCCAGGGCCCCACAGCCCTCTCTGAGCACAGAGGAGCCACCAGGCTGGGCTGGGGGGAAGGGCATCCTCCCTCCCGAGCTCAGTCCCCTCCAGCCTGCTGAGTACCCTCGCTGACTGTCGTCACTCTGGGTTTTTACCTTGGCCTCTGAGAAGTACGACATTTCATCGGTCTGTGTGATGGGACTGAAACAGGATCAACCACAGAAATGAAAACGGCCTGAGTACTTTGCTCCAGCTTTGAAAGCCAGCGGGTCTGCCCTGACTGCCGGTCTTGGGGGACGGGGTGAGCGTGGCTCTGAGCCCCACCCCACCTCTGCAAGAGGCCTCTGGGTCTGCTCCTGGGCCTGGCGGCAGGGGAGTCAAGTTCACCACAGCCCAGAAGCCCTGGGCCGCCCTCCCCAGGGCTCAGCATCAGAGAGAAAGCAGCCCCGTTTCGGCCTGTGGAAGGTGACAGGGCCCAGCAGGACTTGGACAGGACCTGCCTTCTGCATCTCTCCTCAGTGGTCACTGAGAACTGGCCAGAGACCAGGCCTGCTGAGGACACGGACGGGGGTGCGATGCCTGCCTGCCAGGCTCCCAGCCTCACGGAAAGGATGAGACCCTGGTCAGGCTGATGGGATTCTGCCCCCATGACCGAAGTGCGCAAGAGCCAGCCGCCAGGAGCCAGCCCCCTCCTGGGACTGGGGTGCGCCCAAGTCTACGGACTAGGCTGTGCAAGGTCATGTGTAACCCACAAGGATACAGACTAGGCTGTGCAAGGTCATGTGTAACCCACAAGGATACGGACTAGGCTGTGCAAGGTCATGTGTAACCCACAAGGATACGGACTAGGCTGTGCAAGGTCATGTGTAACCCACAAGGATACGGACTAGGCTGTGCAAGGTCATGTGTAACCCACAAGGAAGCTTCTGCTCACACCTCCAGACCCGGGGACTCTGAGGTCCGCGCCTCTCCACCAGGCACGTGGCAGGAGCCTTGCTGCATGTCACCTGTCAGGCTGCCGTGGACTTGGGGGTGGGGGGCTTTGCTCCAGGACCAGCTCCAGCCTCAGCAAACGGCACAGCCAAGTCCAGCCTCCAAATGGCAAGAAGGAGCAAAACAGCCAGGCTCCCAAAGGCTGGTGAGGCACGCCAGCACCAAGACCCAGCTTCCGGTGGCTGGTGAGGCACACCACTGCCGAGGCCCGGGCACCGGACGGAGGCCGGCGTCTCCTCCCTTCCCTCCGCAGCGAGAGAACCTCAGGCACCTCCCTCTCCTGGACACAGCCACAGAGTCTGCAAAGCGTCAGACACCCTGAGCCGGTGGCTCCAAAGGTGGCAGGGAGGATGGGCAGCTCCCAGGAACCGCACGGGGCATCTCTGAGGCCCTGGGGGCACCGTGAGCAGGAGGCTCCAGAGTGACCCCATCCTGGTCCGAAGGGTGGGTCTTGATCACGTGATCCCATAACTAAGGCAGAAAGTCTAACCTGCAACTCCCTTGAAACTTTCCCACGGTGCGCGGGGTTCTTAGAGAAGCACATTTACAGAAACAAAGACGACAGAGGATCCTGTGGGACAATTTGAGCCCAGTGAGCCCTCACCGCTTCACCTGCTGGAGACCTGGGAAGCCTCCCCCAGGAAATGCTGAGTTGCCAGCCTTGCCTCCCTGCTTGTCTCACAGAAAAGAACTATGTTTACAGCGTTTCCCATTTTGATTGAGGACTTACTAGCACACAGTAAACCCACACAAGCCCCCAGGTGCTAAAGGCCGATGACGTGATTCTGCTTATTGGATGCTGGTGGCCTTTGCGGGGAGCAGGTGACTCTCTCAAACATCCATTTATGCACAGTGCCTTGAAATCCTGGGTTTTGCTTAAACTTCATCAAAGAGAATGTTCTTTCTCAAAGACCCATTTAAATACCTAAAGGGAAGAAATGCTTTACCTCTTAAAAGGCAGAAAGCAAAAACTTAGCATATGCTTCTCCTTCCTAAACACCCAAGTACTTCAGAACGCATAGAATCTCTGTGTTAATATCTGTGTTGTGTAGCTGAAGCCCCTCGTGCTGCTAAAGGGACAAACTTGTCCCTCTAAACGCCCCTAGCCAGAGTTGCAGGGGTTAAAAATAAGATGCCCTCTTGACGCAGAAGCTGCCTGGACCCAAAGCCCCGCCCAGCCGGCCCAGCGAGACCGCCAACGCGGAACAAGAGCGTCACCTAGTGGCTGCATCAGTTGTTGTCAAGGTTCGGTTCTTTCCCTTCGGTGGAGGTTTCGCTTTCCTGTGGCTGCAGCGACCAAATCCCAGCCCGCAGGGCCCCCAGGCCATCCGCATGTGGTACGTCAGGATGGCGCTGCGGCTCCAGCCCCACCCACCCTATACACTCCCCACTCTTCAAATTATTTTCCTCACTCTTGTGCTGCCACGTGTTATTCTAACCCCATACTCGGAAAGGTCAGAAACCATTTGCGATGTGTTGCCTCCTTTCATGTATCTAAAGTGAGCACCTTGCTGAAGGGCTTCCTGCTGCTCAAAGACCGCCCACGTCCCTGTGTTCTCCTGCCTTGATTGCTACACACCATTTCTCTTTCAGTCCACAGGGCGCATCGCAGATAATGCAAAACTCACGGCCAGCACGTCTAGTTGTAAAATTCCACAGAAACACTTGAATACATTTCCACCGTGTTTTATTCAAACTGCTCTCATAGCACGGATTCTTCTAAAAGGATATTCTAGGCATCGATGGCTTTGTTTTTTAGATACTTATAGGCTGATTTCTCCCAATGGTCCATCACCTTCTCTTGACAGTGTATCAGGACCATATTATCTTTTTATCCTAATAAAAGGTCAGAGGAAAAAGGCTCCTGTGCCAGGAACGGTGCTACTTTATTTTGGTTTTCTGGGCCCTGAGATGCAGAGCAGTCATTGGCCTCATTTCGACAATTTGGCTCAGAAGCTCAGGCCAGAATCGCTGCCCGAGACCCCAGGCCCAGTTGGGCCATCCTGGACTTCCTCCCGCCTGCCCCCCCACCCGTGAAGCTGTGCTGGCTGCCCCACGGGCTAAATTCGAAGAGCTCAGAGGGCTCTTACACGGAAAGTGGATTGCTGTGCTTGCGTGTGATTCTGGAGGACAGGCCAGACCGAGGGTGCAAACTGTAGAAAAAGCAGTTTTCTCTCTCTGTCACATACTTTCAAGTTCCTAAAAAGCTCCTCGTCACAAACTCATCTCCATCTTTGTGGCTGTCCCCAAACACACGCTGGTGGCATCTGTGTTCTAGATACGGTCTGGCCAGCCTAGGGGCCAGGGGCTCACATATTCAGTCCCCTGACACAAGCAGATTTATGAGGTGCCATAGATAACAGTGGGGTGAGGAGTGAGTTGAACTGCAGACGGTTGCTTTTCCAGGAGTGGAGCTCATGAACTTCTCACTTGCTATCATTTCTTAGTAAAAATTATTAAACTATATCATGAATATCTGCCTTTTAAGTACACGATGGGCCTAAATTTGTACTTCTTTTGAGAACTTCCCCCTATTTACCTCATAATACGAGTTGCTAATTAGTGCAATAAAAACACAAGCCATGTAGGCGAGCTGAATGTTCACAGTCATAACCGCAAGTCGTATTTCGTCATTTATTTTACATTTTCCCCAGACCACGTTTAACTGAAGTAGCCACACTTATTAGGGAAGAAAACTGCACTAATTATCCAGTCACTAGTATCCTTTACTCAAATATGGCCATGCCAGCACTCACGTTAATGCAGCCGTCCCAGGGATATAAAGTTTACTGGACTCGGTGTTACTGCAGCCGAGGAGAAAACTGCTCCAGAGGAGGGTCCCAGGCATCAGGAAAACCTCTCCCCCACCCCACCCCCGCAGACTGGTCTTCAGCGCCTGTGCATTGCACCTTCCAGCGCCTTGGCTTTCAAACGCAGGGTCAGTCATTTTGTCTGCCTGTCCCAGGGCTCTGTAGGGAATTCATGTAATTACCTGAATGCTTGAATCAACCCAAGAAAATAAATAGGACATGGTTCTTGGCGCAGGCTGGTGGCCTGGGCCCCTGACAGGTGCCCGCCCCACGCTGCTGGAGAGGGGAGGGGGTGGTTGCGGATCCTCCTGTAATTGGATTCTCCATTTCATGTAACCTGATTTCCAGGAATCAAATTCCTGGAAATAGGCTGTTCTTCAGGTTCCAGTCTTGACTTTGATCACTTTTACTTTGCTGTATGGAATTTAATTCTATCAAGAGTTATGGGAAGTGTCCCTGAAAATGAACGCTTTAGAGAAGCCAACAGCCTAAGTGGCTTTGGAAGCTGCTGGGGGTGGGGCCTGTGTCTTTCCACATCTTTGCTTCAGCCACCTGCTTCTCTGTCATTTCATTTAAGGGGACCTTTGTAGATTCTGCGCAATGACTAGGCAGCCTCTGCTTTTCAGAAAAATCACTTTTCCCAGGCAGTGAGGCAGGTCCTGGGCACATATGAAGTCCCACTGGAAGCCCCGCCACTGAAAGGCAGGGCCTTGCACAGGGAAGGTCCCCAGAGGGAAGGGTTTTCCACGAAAGGCATCACCCCGAACCCTCCGTGATGTCTGTTGGGGTGAAGCACATGGTTAGGTGTGGGGAGGCTTTGGTCACCCTGCACAGATCCTGGTGCCCTTCTGTGACCTGTCCCTGCTGTGGTCGGGAACCCACCGGCTCAGCTAGGACCCGTGACATTGGGGAAGAGCAGCGGGGCACGTTCAGACCTCGGCCAGCCTCCGCCCTGCTGCCCGCGAGATCCAGCCACAGGTCCTGGGGCAACCCCAGGGAACCCCGAACGAGGGTGAGCACTTCAAGGTCCGCATTTGTTTGAGGAGTGAACAGGCGTCCTGGTCCATCAGTGTTCCCGGACTAGAGAGAAGGCCGGTCCCGCTTCACAGGCTGCAGGGCTGTCTGCTACGGGCACCCCCCGGCACAGAGGGCATCTGAGACACGCGAGGCCATCAGCTCTGCTGCTCCTTGCTGGGCTCATTCAGGTATCCGGGCTCAGCTGGCAGATCCCCCAGGATGGTGTGCAGGTGGCTGTCTGTCAGCTGCTCTGGGTTAACACCTCACAGTCCCTAGCCACTCTGGTCCCTCTGGTTGGGAAATCCAGAGGTAAAAGAGGGGAAAAAGCCACAGACTCCCTGCTTGAATAGTTAATGGGATGTCGATGGATCCAAAGCGATGAGGTTTCAAGGGGTCTCGCCCTTGATCCCGGGTCCTCCCCAGTTTTCCGTTTCATTTTGGTTTCTATGCTTGCTCCATGGGGAGACCGTTGGCCCCTCTGGGTTGCCTCTAGGCTCTGCCTGTCGGTCACACACCGCAGTCCTCCGCTGACACCATCCAGAGCTCGTGGTGCCAGTGAAGGTCACAGGTTCGTTCTCTCCGCCCAGCCCCCTCGGATGGCAGCCCCCACTGTTTGGGACAGTGCAGTCCTTCGCCTCTTCCTCCTGGTCCCCATCACAATATTCCTGATGTCTGCTCACTGCACGGCCTTCTTGGCAGCTTCCTGCAGCCCTGTCCCAAAACCAACCACAGCCACATATTTTGGGTTCTTTTGTGACAGTCCCCTCTTCAAGTGCCAGTCTCTATGTCAGTGTGTTGTCATTATTCAAACCACCCAGGAGCACTTACCCTGCCTGGCCCACAAGCCCTGCAAACCAGGGTTGTGCCTGCCATCCACCCTCCTGTGTCTCAGGGACCTGTGAAGGAACCCGACACACACAGGGCGACACCAGTAGACATTCCATGAATATTGTATAAGGGAACCATTCATGGACAGAAACACAGATACAAGTCTCCAGTGATGTTTGGAATCTGCATGATCCTATCAATATCAGCAGGTTCCAGACCCTAATTCAGATCGTCAAATGTCCTGTGCAATGAAAGTCTAAACACAGAAATGCCTGCTCTGGAAAAACCATTTTCCTTCCAATACGCTTTGCTATTTGTGTGTATTGGGAGGAAAGCAGACAGACTCGTGATCAAGTGTTTCTCAATAATTTTTCTAATCTCACGAAAGAAAGACACATTAACATGTGACCTCTGTCAGTTCTGTTTTTTTTTTAATGAAATTTCAAATAAATTATTGAGAAGGGAAAAATAAAATCTTTGAAAAGACGCAATTTTTTTAGGAAAGTGGCCTTGGAATTATGCACGTGTGTCTCCATGTGGGAGGAGCTGAAGGGGGGATGTGATTTAGGAATGTGTCATCTGTAATGGGAAACAACCAACTGATGACACAGTTAAGAGACTGGATCCTATTTTCTGCAGTTTGCAAGATATCTGCCACCTGCTGTGATCAAAGTCACCATCATCTCTCCCTTGAAGTAACCGCCCCGCCCCCTTCACCCTCTCCCCATCTTCTCCAAAGGTGTATGAGGGCCAGGTGGGTGGGACAGGATTTCCTGGGCATTGAAAGCAGACTCTGGGAGAATAAAGAGAAGTCAGATACGACAGGGTTTGGCTGCAGCAATGAGATAGAAGGGTTTTTACTCTTACTTGCTTGGTGGTTGACTTGGGGAAAAGCTAGGCTGGGTGGAGAGTGGGGTGGAAATCAGGAGAATCCTTCTGGACTCCACAAGTGGGAGACGGATATATAGATATTCAGGGTGAAAATGTTCAGTAGGCACTCGAATACCTGAGTCTCAGGTTCACCGACAAGTTCAAGAGCAGCATTCTCGGCAGACGCAAGGCACTCCAAGGCACAGGACTCTGTGAGGTCACCCATCTGTAGCTTTAAAAGGAAAGTTCCCAGCACAGGCCACACTATAGGCTTTGACAGGAGGACTGCGAAGGTATGGGCAGCAGTCAGGTCTTGGAAGCGAGGAGGTTCCAGCCCTCCCATGTCAAGGGGCCCTTGAGATCTTTACCAAGACCAGGGACCAACTGATGGGACCGAGGAAGGGAAGGGAGCCTGCCGGGCCAAACAGCTCTTCGGGAGGGAAAAAAGCATCAGTAGGGCTCAGAAGAATGTGAGAAAGGAGCTCCTAGGCACTCACGGAAGAGTGTCCTTAAGGAGGAGAAGGAGCGGTGCCCTAAAGAGGCACAGAACTCAGACCTCAGACGACTGTATCCCAGAGGGAACCGTGGCCCATTTCCTGAGGGAGGATGTGAACGGGACCTTGGAGCGATGGTGGTGCACAGACCAACCTGGAGTCCCTAAACATGGTCGGGAAATCCAGAGGGAAAAAAGCCACAGACTCCCTGCTTGAATAGTTAATGGGATGTCGATGGATCCAAAGCGATGATAAAACTCTGCAACTAACACTGGGCTTCGGTGATCTTGGTCAAGAAATGCATCCTTCCTCTCCGACGAGCCACAGCGAGGAGGAAGCCTTCTCTGCCACGACTCAGGGCCCAGAGGGGCTGTGCTTTGAGTAAACTAGAGGAGGCCTAGAGAAACCCTGGGGACACTGGGCGACCGTGGGGCCCTGGGTGGAGACACCTCCACGGGGATCTCAGTGTCTCCCTGAAGCCAACACGCTGTCTGGGTGTGTGACAGGCATGACGCGGGCCCTGGGGAATTTGCCCAACAACGCGGACACGGGAAACAGTGCGGCCTTGGAGAGAGCAGAGCCCTTGATTTCCCGACACGCCCCGTGCAGCTCATGCAGCCCCTTGACCCCAATTCCAACTGTGTCCTGATACATCTGAGGACGCTCGTGAGAAGGTGACTTTGTGTTCACTGCACACGCCTCCTCCTGCCCCGACTGGTCAGAGCCCATGGCTGCAGCCCTGCTGTCCCACAGCGGTTCTCCCACGGCCTGCGCCCCCCTCCTGGAAGGGTACCCTGTAAAACTTCCTCCTGCAAAGTAGTGAGTGCTCGGCTTCCAGAAGCCCGGGTTTCAGAGACATCAAAATGGCATCGATGGCCACGGACGTCATCTGGAGGGGTCCTCACCCTTGAAGGACCCTCCGTGACCCTCTATCCACACCCCACCCCCAGTGTCTTCCTCCCTCCAATATGCCACATCCATGCAAGCCCGCCTCTGGCTGCCAACAGACCTTCCTTCCTAACATTCTTATCGTCATTGCGGTGGGCTCAAAAACTGAGTCCTTCGTGCGTAAGTGAGTGAAAATGTTTTGTGAAGTTATTCAAAGCTTGCTGTTGTTGCTGTTGTTGTTGGATTTGGAGTTAGAAATTTTAGAGTTTAGCAGCTTAAAAGTTTAACTCTGAAGCCAAGCTTTCGATCCTCTGGCTCTGCCACAGACTAGTTCTTTTTCTTGGGCAAAATAATCTGTTTGTGGCTTAATGTCCCCAACTATTACAGAGGATGCTGTTGGCGCTACTTCTTTTGTAAAGTCCACAGTTTGAGAACTAAGTAAGCTAATGCAGTAAAGTGTCTGATACCCACAGGTTGTTAAGTTAATGTTAGATGTGATTTGGGAGAAGAGCAGGAGGGCAGGGTCTTCACGGTAAAGCAAAACTCAAAGCAGCTTTTCTTTTGACCACTGGCGTGTGAATCCCACTTAGACTGTGCCCGGGCCGTCCTGCTTCTGCACAAGCCTCTGTGAGTTTCAAATAGGTTTGTAGAATGTAATAAAAGCAAATAGAATTGCGATAAAATTTACTCTCTAAATACATTATACAACCATGTTAAACTGCTTTTTATTTAAAAATCTATAGAAACATGAAAAACGACTCCCAGGACAAGGAGTAAATTCTGGTCCAGGCAAATAGTGTTGAATAAGAAATTGCAACACTTACTGTTAGAAAGATCACAGGTGGTTGCACACACAAGCACATACACACACCAATTTATTTAAAAGCTAACCTTTTAAATACCTGCCCTCGTGACCTTAGATGCAGTGATAATTAAAATGAGTCATAGATGACAATTTCATAGATTAGAGAAATAACGTCTGATGCTTTTATCATTCTCTCAGTTAAACTACCTAATAATGAATGCCACCTCTGTCGTTTCTGAACTCTGGTATTTCCTTGATGTGATAAAAAGGCTCAGAGCTTCTTTAAAGGAGAGCTTGGTATTCTCATTAAGAGTCAGTTAAGAAATCTCAATCCATTCTTGATTTGCTGAAATCGTTTGATATTTAGACCTTGGTGATCCCCTTCAAGCCACTAAACAACCTAATTTCAAAGTGAAATGATAAGGACTTCTGGTCAGGGCTTAGCGGTAAAAAAAAACCCCACTAGTATCCATGAGGTTGCGGGTTCAATCTCTGGCCTCGCTCAGCGGGTTAAGGATCCGGTGTTGCCGTGACCTGTGGTGTAGGTCGCAGACTCTACTCAGATCCCACGTTGCTGTGGCTGTGGTGCAGGCCGGCAGCTGTAGCTCCGATTTGACCTCTAGCCTGGAAACTTCCAGATGGCGTGGGTGCGGCCCTTAAAAGACAAAAAAAAAAAAAAAGGGAAGTGAAACAATGTGATTCTGTTGTGCATTTTATGGCACCTGTGACACACGGATCATCCCTGAAGGACACACACTCTGCCCAGCGGGCACACTTCTCAAAATGTGTGGTGTGCATACCTGTGCACACCCATATACGTGTATACACACATAGACACACTCACATTTACACACACAAGTACTGACTCACATCATCCGGACAGTGGGGTATGTCTCCCCATCTTTTCTCCCTCACGTTTGTTTTGGCGGCAGGTATAATGAACCTCAGGGCAGCCACCTGGAAGGTTCTGTCAGAAGCAGAGATGGTCCCTTATGAAAATCGTGAAGTAAGCTCGAGGGCCTTAAATCTGCTATAGGCAACTGTCACATCTCACCTTTCTACGTAAATGTATAGAAAACGTCGTGCAGTAACATACCTTAATTTATGTATCCATTACTACAACCCTGGATTTCCAAAGCATATCTTAGCGATAAGGATACCGAATACAACAAAGTGTAAGGGAGAAACCACGATTCTGTAACAAGTAAAGCCTGGCCTCGTAGGCTCACATAGTGTTTTATTTTCTGATAGCAACAGCTTCTTTTTAAAGTCAAGTAAAAATGCTTCCTGGAACACAGCACAAAGGTAACCATTATGATTCAGTTGCCTTTTCATATATGCTGGTAGACCGTTATTTATCCTCACCTGTAAAAAAAAAATAATAAATAAAAAATAATTTTAAATAATTTTCTAATCTAGAAAACAATCACTGATATTAATTCAGTGCACCAATGCAAGGAGTTAATTATACAAGGAGATGTTCCAAAGTCCACTTATTATATTTTTGATGAAGTGCATTCTAACCTCTCTTCACGTTTAACACCTTCTTCTTAACAACTGTGATATTTCTTCTTCTTTTTTTTTTTTCTTCTGCTTTAGGGCCACGGCGTATGGAAGTTCCCAGGCTATGGGTCAAATTGGAGCTTCAGCTGCCAGCCATAGCCACAGCCACAGCTCACGGCAACACTGTATCCTTAACCCACTGAGCAAGGCCAGGGATTGAACCTGCGTCCTCATAGACACTAGTCAACTTCATTACCGCTGAGATACAATGGGAACTCCCCAGGTGTGATATTTCTAATGGATGATAAAAGGGTGTGATTAGGTCTGACCTCACAGTGTGGTTTTTAAGCTGGTCCCAGTGCATGAGCCTGGAATCTGTCATGTCTTTTTTTTTTTTCTTTTTCTTTCTTTCTTTCTTTTTTCTTTTCTTTTTTTTTTTTTCTTTCATGGCCACACCCAGAACATATGGAAGTTCCCAGGCCAAGGACTGACTCTGAGCCACAGCTGCCAGCCTACGCCACTGTGGCAATGCCAGATACTCTAACCCACAGTGCCAGAGCCAGGGATCGAACTGGTGCCTCCACGGCACCTTGAGTTGCTGCAATCGAATTCTTAACCCATGGCAAGAACTCCTGTCATCTGTTCTTGTCCACCACGGTCTGCATGGGGCCATGGGTTGATCAGAGTCAATCCCCAGCTCCCTCCTGCACAGTCCCCCTCAACGTTACGAGGCATCTTGGGGGCTGGCATCTGTGCAGCTGTTCCTTGAAAGTTAACGTTTATCAAGCCTCCATTTGGTGCCAGGCAGTTTCCAGTCACTAGAGCTACTAAGACACAATAGTGAAAATAGAAACAATCCCTCACCCCTGAACCTTTAGTCTGGAAGAAAACAAATACGTTTATCACAGTATCTATAACAGGAAAAAGTCACAAGCCTTCACTCTTGGCTGTGAAATTGCAGTGCGCTGTGAACACATCCGTCCTTCTAGTAACTTTATACAGGAGAAGAGCTACCCACACAGACAGGAAATGATCCAGTTCCAAGTTTATGCCAAATGGTTGCTTCCTGCTCCAGACACAGATCCTTGATGCAGTAAAACTACTAATCTGGGAGTTCCCGTTGTGACTCAGCAGGTTAAAAACCCAACTAGTATCCATGAGGATGCAGGTTTGATCCCTGGCCTCTCTCAGTGGGTTAAGGATCCGGCGTTGCCGTGAGCTGTGGTGCAGGTCAAAGACATGGCTTGGATCCCATGTTGCTGTGGCTGCTGTGCTCCGAGGCCATATCTAATCGGTGGTTCCTTTGCTCTCGTGGGGCCACCAGGCTCAGAGGTCAAAGCCACAGGAAATTCCTTCTTGGACTCCACTGTATCCTCCATGTTCAGATTGTGTAAAATTTGAATTAGGAGACTTCTTAGTGAACGAAAGCAAGATTAATAATAATGTAGCCTGGTAGTAATCACTGTAGTTATTCTGTTTCAGGCTATGCACTTTCACTTGGTGTATTTTTTGGAAAACCTCCAAAAGTATTGTTTTTCTAGAATAAAATTAGGCAGGAAAATTCTTACTCTAATGAATTGGATTTTCACCTGGAAAACCCTCTTTTGATATAAAGGAAAACAACACAAAAAGAACTAGATTCCCAACTAGAAACTATGTGATACAGTTTTGGCTCAGCTGATATCTGCTGAGATGTTTCCTACAGACGTGCATTTCCACAGAGATTCTCTCTCTGGTTTGCAGGGCCCCGCTGGGCCCAGTCTCCTGTCTGCCCTCAGCATCTGTTGAAAATTCCCACCATCCCTGCTGGTCATACAGGTCAGGCAGTAAATGCCGAGTGACAGCAAATAGCTTCTTCTCTGTGCCGCAGCTGCAGCCTCCTCTCCACACGTGATCACTTGAGTCTCCTTTTCAACAAGAAAAATAAAGCCATTGATGTTTTCAGCCTGTTAGATTTGGGATGGTTTATGACAGCAGAGCCCGACACACTCCCGCTGCCACTTCTTTTATTCCAGAAGCTCTCTGGGGTCAAGTCCGCCCAGTGATGTGTGTACCTGAAGGGACGTCATGAGGGACGTAGTTCCTCCATAGTGACACTGCCCAGGACCGGCCAGGCCACGGGGAGCCTTTGGTTTGCAGGTGAGACGAAGCCCTGACTTTGGGATACAGAGGCTCGGGGCTGGGCACGTGAGGTGCGTGGTCCTTAAGCCCCAAAACGGAAGGTCCTAGTCTCTGAGACAAAAGTGATGACAGTCTCTTCGTCTCAGAGGTCGCCTGCTTTGGGATTCAACCCAAAAAACACACGTGCGTCCTGGAGCCATGTTTCATGGGTCAGATGCCGGCGCACAGGAGGCCTAGTAACGTTCAAAGCAACAAAAACGGCTCCACAGACCTCTTAGTTCTGGACCAAAACCCAGGGGCACAGGAAAGGGAACTTGAGTTTTGTGGGGTTTTTTTTTTCTCCTGAAACCTAACTTGGTTTCTATTTTGCCATGTATTAGTTTCTTCTAGAACTATTTCTTGAGTGCCTGCGATCTCTCGAGCACAGTTCTAGGGTTCCAGGTGGTGGCAGCAAAGAAAAGAGACAGAGTCCCACCTCCCTGAGGGAGCCTGTGGTCAGAGGCCCCGGGCGGTGGCCCCGCGATACGGAACGTGCAGCCTGCAGCACGGAGGCGGCCACTTGGGAGAAGATACAGCCGCGGCCGCAGGGGAGACCAGCGCTCTGGGGGTGCTGGGGGTCAGAGCTGTTGACAGAGTGGACAGAAAGGACCCAGCACGAAACTGCAAAAAACAAGTAAGGTGTGACTACGAAGCTCCAGCTCTGGCAAGGAAACAGCATGGGAGCTGCTGGGTCTAAGGCGTGAATGTTGCCGCGGAGGACTTAGGAGCGCTGCCCTAGGGACCGGCCTTTGAGCTGGGTGTCCGAGGATGCTCGAGGGGTTGCCGAGCGAAGGAAGAAGGGGAGGACGTTCAAGGTGACGGTTTGTGTGCCGCGCGCCCCGCCTGCTCGCATCAAGTCCTGCGAGGGGGTCCCCCGAACAAGGGAGAATTACAGGCCAGACCCCTGAAAAGAAGAACTGGGCATGTCCTCCAGCAGAGGGAAGGACGCACTCTCAAGGAGCAGAGATGCACTCAGCTTATCTTAAACATGAAGGACTTATTTTATTTTATTTATTTGTTTGTGTATTTATTTTGCCTTTTGTTGTTTTAGGGCCACACCTGCAGCATGTGGAAGTTCCCAGGATAGGGGTTGAATCGGAGCTACAGCTGCCGGCCTTCACCACAGCCACAGCAACATAGGATCCGAGCCACATCTGCAACCTACACCACAGCTCACGGCAACGCTGGATCCTCAACCCACTGAGCGGTGCCAGGGATCGAACCTGCAACGTCATGGTTCCTAGCCAGATTCGTTTCCGCTGAGCCACGACGGGAACTCTCGGGACTTATTTTAAACACAAGGAAGTCATCACAAGACGGGAGCCCAAATTGCAGAGGAAATCTTCCAAATTTATGACAAAACAAGGCGTTGCTGCCACAGCCAGACCTCGGAGTGGGGGACGTTCCCCCTGAAGCCCGTGCTTGGAGGCCGGTGCTCTGTAGGGCAGAGGTAGCAGCCGCCCTGAAGCCAGTTCACCCCGAGTGATGGCTCAGCATCGTGGTCACCCGCCAAGGTTACCGCAGGTCAGAAGCCAGTCCCCGCACACGGGTGTGGCCTACTCATTAGGGAACGCAAAGGCAGTTTACGGATTGAAAAAGTAAAAACCCTTAAAGCTGGATTCCGACAGAGAGAACTTCTAACACAGGACAGCTCCCAGAGAAAGGGGACTTGGGGCAGGTCTGCCTCGGGGGACCCCAAGCTGCAGTGTGTCCTCAGGGCCCTCGCTCGGACCCCCTTCTCCGCCCTGTACACTTGGGCACCCAGGTCTCCTCACCCAGAGCCTGGGACCCTATGTCCATCTCCTTTGTCTCTCTGGAAGCCTGGCTCCGCCCGGGCCCTCTCTCTCCCTCAGTGATCACCCGCCCGTCTCCCCTCCAAGCCCTGCTTGGGCTCCCAGAACTTCTCTGTGGAGGGGGCTCTGCTTCCAGCAAAAAGCAAGGAGGCATGGAGCTCCCACAATTGACTCACAGCCCGTAGCCTGAAATCCCCTTTCCCCAGCAGAGTGTTAAGCAGGCTCTGTGGGTGATATCACCCCAAAAGGAAAGAAGGAAACCTTTGTGAGCCAAGACCAATGTGGAGAGACACAGTTAATTTTGGAATTCCAAATTCCATTCTGACAAGTACAATGATCTCAAGTTGAAAAGCTTCCTTTCTAATTTCACTTTATAGGGATCTCAAGACTTGTTGAACTAACAAATGATGATGTTCAGAGAAATCAACAAAACTGGTCAAAATAAACACTTCAAGTAAAAGAGGCTTTTTTTTTTTTTTTGCTTTTTAGGGCTGCACTGTGCAGCCAATGGAAGTTCCCAGGCTGGGGGTCTAATTGGAGCTGCAAGCTGCTCACCTACACCACAGCCACAGCAACTCTGGATCTGAGCCACGTCTGCCACCTACACCACAGCTCACCGCAATTCAGGATCCTTAACCCACTGAGCAAGGCCACATCCTGAACAACTCACATCCTCATGGATCCTAGTTGTGTTCATTAACCGCTGAGCCACAAAAGGAACTCCAAAATAAGCTTTTATTAAAAACCCTTAAATCAACGTTAATTCTGTTGTCTATTCCTAAGAGAAGGGACAAAATTCAAAACAGATTCATGAGCTTTTCTACACTTAGAAAAAAGTGATGGAAAAAAGATTTTGCCCTCTATACTTCTCTGACAATTTTATTTTTTACTATTTAATTTAGAGGTATGCTTTTTACTATTTATTTCATTTAGAGGCATGCTTTTTAAAATTACAGCTTAATGAATATGCCCAGATGTAAAGGTTTTGTTGTTGTTTTTGTTTAATGCTTCAAAAGACAATTGGTTTGTATTTCTCTGTGCTTAAAGGTCTTATTTTCTATTAATTTTCCATCCATATCCTATATTAACTCTTTCGATCTGACATGGTTTGTGGGTATTTTCCCCCATTTGTTATTTTCCATGCAGAATCATTACACTGTTTTTTGTTTGTTTGCGGGGGGTGAGGGGGTTGGGTTTTTTTTTTGTTTGCTTGCTTGCTTTTTAGGGCCACATACATGGCATATGAAGTTCCCAGGCTAGGGATCAAATCGGAGCTGCAGCTGCTGGCCTATACCACAGCCCCAGCAACGCCAGATCCAAGCCACATCTGCAACCTACACCACAGTTCACAGCAACACTGGATCCCTAAGATTAATTTCTGCTAAGCCACAGATGGGAACTTCTTATGCTGTATTTTAATAGCATTATTTTTAGATGAATTTTATCAGGTTTTTTCTGTAGTTGCAGTAATTTGTGTTTGTACAATTAGAAAACTTACCCCCTCTGACCTTATAAATGACATTTCCTCTGGTTTCTTCCAGCCCTTGTGTGTTTTTTGTTGCTTTTTTACATCAAAACCATGAATCTATTGGTACCGGATTCTAGTCCTAGTGGTAAGGTTTGGCTTCAACTTTTTACAAATAGCTGTTGAAATGTCCCACGTCACCTGCTTCTGGTCACAATGTAGAAAGAAGGACCAAATAGACCTCGAGTCCAGGGTCAGGAGCAAGGGCTCATGCTTTGACTGACTTTAATGATGAAAATTGTTTTACTTTTCTTTATCCCTTTTGACCAAGTTATGTTCTAATAGAGCCCGTATAGGATCTGCACTGCTCCAACCCTTTACCTGAAGGTGGAGTCTTGCAATTCACTTCACTTGCAGTTCCTCATTAACTTGATAACAGTTGGGGTGAACAGCAAAATGTTGCCTGAGATTCGCAAATTCTAAAAGTTCTGCAAGCAGGAGTTCCCGTCGTGGCTCAGTGGTTAACAAATCCGACTAGGAACCATGAGGTTATGGATGGATTCGATCCCTGGCCTCGCTCAGTGGGTTAAGGATCCAGCGTTGCCATGAGCTGTGGTGTAGGTTGCAGACACAGCTCGGATCCCGCGTTGCTGTGGCTGTGGCGAAGGCCGGCGGTATAGCTCCTGTTAGACCCCTAGCCTGGGAACCTCCATATGCCGCGGGTGCGGCCCTAGATAAGGTAAAAAGACCAAAAAAAATAAAAATTAAAAAAAAAAGTTCTGCAAGCAGAAACCATTATGAAGTAGAAGAGGGTGAGATATATGTTGTGTATATATGAATATATATGTTTCTTTGGGGCAGTGATGTGAATTTGAGGTAGGTAACCTGCAATGACTGCCCTCTTCCTTTGTTTGGGACCTAGAGGTGCAGTCTTTCTCTGTTGCCCTTTAGGGTTCAACAAGGATAACTGCTGAACCAAGAGCGGCTTGTAAGGAAGGAGGGTCGGATGCGTTGTCAAGCTCCGCAGCGGGTCTCACACCCAGGACACAGAGGACTGTCTCAGTCTGTTCCTCCCATGAGCCTCCCCTGCTAAGAGAACTGTCCCCTGGCAGGGACGGGGAAACTCAGGTTCCAAGTAGAGAGTCCTCCTGAAGGAGTCCCGTTACACCTGCTCTGAGAATCACACTCCCTCCCAGAAGATGTCCCCAACAGACCAGGACAGGCACCGAACGGCGAGGTTCAAAACACCACCCTGGAGTTCCCGTCATGGCTCAGCAGAAACAAATCTGACTAGTATCCGTGAAGACATGGGTTTGATCCCTGGCCTCGCTCAGTGTTTTAAGGATCCAGCATTGCCATGAGCTGTGGTGTAGGTCACAGATGCGGTCTGGATCCTGCGTTGCTGTGGCTCTGATGTAGGCCAGCAGCTGTAGCTCCAATTCAACCCCTAGCCTGGGAACCTCCATATGCCGCGGGTGAGGCCCTAAAAAAAAGGAAGGAAAGAAAGAAAAAACAAAATACACTGCTTCATCTTAGCTTTGAGAGGGACCAAAAGCACTTAGCAGAATCCCAATGACTCTCATTTCTAGCAAAAGGCTAGAGTTCCAACCTAGACCAGTGTGATGATGGATTTTACACATCGGCATGGCTGGGGCGTCCCAGACATTTGGTCGAGCACTGTTCTGGGTGTGTCTGTGAGACTGAGTTTGGATGAGCTTAACATCTGAATTGGTGGGTCTAGAAAACCTTGGGCCCCGTGTTGCCTGCCCACCAGCACTGCGGCTCGGGGGGCAACTGACCCGTGGGCATAGGCTACTGGCCAGAGAGGCCATCTGGAGGCAGGGACCCCGAGGCTGGATGCCACAGCACAGACTCTCGCCATGAGAAAGAAAGGCCCTGTTTCTGTCTTGGCTGGGCCATTGTTGGGGAAGGCGTGGATACAGGGCCGGGTGAGAGACACAGAGACTGAGAACTCTGGAGGCTGGAAGAGCCGGGGGCTCCCCTCAGGCCACTTCAGGCCTTGCGGCTAAGCCTGAGAGGAGGAGGGCCCGCCAAGTGATTCCTTTTCTGCTGCTTTCATCGCCAGTGTCAACTCTCAGATGTCCCCTGGAAAGCCCTTGCTGTCTCTCCCAGGTGTCACATATTTCAGCTCCTGGGTGCATCCCCATGGGTAATAACTGCTGCGAGGTCAGTCCTGGGCTGTGACGGGACTTCCGTGCCATCTTCTTAGCTTGTGGTCCCCGGGCACCAGCAAGCACCATCCCTGAATCCAGTCATATTTGAGTAATTTGCTCCCGTGTCTCATCTCAGGTATTACTCTGTTTTTTCTATGAAAAGGTATTATCTTCCCATAGCTCACAAATCAGAAAGTGTTACTGCCTCGTATACACATAAGAAATTTCACACTAAGAGTCTGTAACATCTCTAAGCATGTGTCAGCTTTATTCCTAGAAGTCCTACAGAATTCGCAGTGCGACCATCACGATTGTGTTTTCTTTCTCTGGAGGCTCCGTGGTACAGCCAGTGAAGAAGACGCCACAAACCATCTGGTCTTGTCACTTGGGGAGGCAGAAGCCCAAGAATCACCCCCTTGTGACACCTGAGTCGTGGCTAACACCACGTGTGTCCTTAGGTGTCTTCTTCTTTCCAAGTGGCAGGTCACTGTGTTTGAATGGACTGTTACTGGAGCATGGAAGAGGCGAGACCAGCATGGGCCTGGTTCCCACGCACCACCCACCCACCCAGGGCGGAGCTAGAGGTCCTTCAGAAAACCCAGGATTCTCGGGAGCAGATGCTGAAATTAGTGCTTAAATAAACCTGAACTTGACAGAGGAGAAAAGTAAGGAGCAGAAAGCCAGCCAGTTCACCTGGGGCTCGGTTCACAGCTTCAGCTAGAACTACCCTGCTCTGTGTGGTCCCCAGCCATCCATGAGACAGGAGCTGCCTGCTTAGCAGACAGAGGGCTGTGGATCTGCAGATGCAGCGTCACTGGTGCAGCCCAGTGAGGCTGGCGGAGGGCGGCTTGGGGTGCAGGACGCCCCCGCCCCCAGGCTGCCCCTCCCTGGAGCATCCTCCTAGCCCCGCTCAAGGAAATCCAGCAGGGGGCGCTTCCCTCACTTGGACCAGACCCCGCGGCCCTGGCAGCTCAGAGTTGAGCGTGCCCAGCCCCAAGGGAAGGCAGTCAGTATGAGACCCCTCCCTGCGGCTTGGGTCTCCTGAGTTCTTTTCAAGAACAGAAACCTCAGGGTTTGGTCATCATCAAGTCGATGTCTTAGAGAAGCACCAGGGCTCAACTTCAGCCTCACCTGCACAGACACTGCCTCTTCACCAGCCAGGCTTGAAGGTTCCCAAAAGAAAGTTTTCATGTCAAGAAGGAGCTTCATAAGGAGAGAAGAATTTTTAATTACAAATAAATAAAACTTGTGTTGTCTCTTGTGTACCCTCAGTATATTAAAGAAATTGCTTACTGTATCAACCAAATGATTCAGTCATCAGCAGTTAATATGAAATCTGGAAAACATGTCATAGAAGACCCATTAAGAAAGGGAGAAAAAATTAAGGAAATTAAAGAAAACGCATAAAAATAACGAGCACTCAAAGATGTTCAGCTCAAACATAAAGAGGTTCGCTTCGTTATATAATTTCTGGAGTCAGTCTTTTTTTAATAAACACAGAAAATATGCCTCATGTATCACACGGCAAATTGTTATTATAACTGAGTCATTCTTAAGTAGCAGGATAATGAATACAGGGCCTCTCTCTCTGGTGCTCCCTGTGTGGACGGTTTCTTCAGAGCACACGGTGTAAAAGCCATAACTTGCTCTTAAGACTCAAGGAATGAAATGCCACGTAAGACAGGTAACTTTTGACAGGCGATTCTCAGCAACGGAGGAAACGCGAATGTCACACAGAAACGTGATAAAAGCCTTGGGGGTGTCCCACTCCCCGCCGGGGGTGCTTCCTCACCACCTCCTCCATCAGGACTGAGCTCCTGCTTCTGAAAATGACACGTTCACGACACAGTCAAGCGGCCCGGGTGCCACGCAGGGCGTCCCTCTAACTGTGAGGTTGTGCAGGAACGGTAACATGATCTGAGATGCAGGTGTCTCTGGGGAAATAGCCTGCAATAAAAAAGCTAAATTCTTTTTCTGATTTAGAATTCCGCTCGGACTGGAATCAGATGTTTCCTAAAGTGGAGGCATTAAGAGTGTTCGTACACTTTTCCCTTAAAATTCTGAAGATTGTTAATACATACAAGGAGGTTATTTAGCAATAAATATAAGACGGCAGGAAAATGATTCAGCTTCCATTTAAGAGAGCAAATTATTTCCAAACACTTTTATCTTAAAGTTCCGATTTGCATAAAAGCAATTAATATGTTAATTATAGACAAATCCCATCCCATACTAACTCAAACCTTATGCGCATTTAACCTACTTCAGCCTTCGGTGTGTAGAGAACCTATAAAACCTCCCCTTGCTACTCCTCTCAGTCCTGACTAGTACATCTTAGTGGTGATGATAGAGACTGGGACCAGCAGTGATCAAACAGGGCTTGAGATGCATGCAGCACCTGTAAGCATCTCACTGCAGCTGTATGGTCCTTCACTCAGCAAACAGACATCGAGGCCATCAGACATCTAAGTGCTGGTGATAAATGGATGGATGTGGGCTGCCTTCACGGAACTTACAGTGAGGCATAAGAAGGAAGACAAGCATGCCGAGAAAGACCTAAAACACGCAGTGTGATAAGCAGGGCAGGTTTACCATGTCCACTTTATAAAGGCAGGTTCTGGAATTAAAGTGACTTATTCCAGGACACAGCACTCTAGAACCACGGATCCAGAACCAAATTCATTAAATCCACAGTTTGTCAAATTCTGTAGCCCAAAGTCTGCATCATTGCGCTTTATTACCTTACCATGATTTGTGCAAGGTAAACGTGTATATATCTGGGCTTGATCTCTGTTGATGGGGATGGAGTTTATTAACCAACTCATTCAAAGACAGGATTGAGCGCCTGTGATGGGCGAGACACTGGGAATCCAGAAATGGAAAGGTATGGGCTTGGCCTTCTTGGGGCTCATTCCCAATAGAGGCAGAAGAAGGAGGAGGAAGATGAGAAGGACAGGAGGGGGAGGAAGAGGAGGAAAATGTAAATGGGAGAGAAGTATAAATGCAGAGACAAGACTGAGGGTCTGGACCAAACCCTCCTGTTTCACCAGCCCTCCCTCCCTCACTCTGTCGCCACAATTATTTAAACGTCTGATGAGCAAATTGGACCAAACAGCTTCTGCAAGAGTAAGTAAAAGAAATATTAGTCACCGAGAAAAGAACACTGCGGGCACATAACATGTTATTACATGTGAATCTTAGTTATGTCTGTCCCTGGAGTAGGGAAATGACGAGGGGAGGGGGCGATGGGATGGGCCGGCGGCTGGCCTCCTGGGGCCCGGCGGTCTCTTCTCTTTGATTCAGCCAGTGCCTTTTCCCTTCCCGCTTCCGCAGTCTCCAAGTTCACTGTCATAAAAATACCCCTACACTGCCACCACGGCTCCCAAGAGCACACAGCGGCTTTCAGGTCTGTCTAAATAAAGATGATTTGTATAAAGATGTAGATAAATGTCTCATTTGTCCTTTCAGCCTCATTGCCTGCTAATTATTATTTTTTAAAAAAAAGGAAAAGAAAAGAAAATGTAGTCGTTTACAAACGGGCTTTAAATTCCCCATGCCAGCTCTAGTTTTAATTAATCCCTTCTCCTTCGTGGCCTCTGAGGCTCAGCTTCACCTCCTGAGATGCATCTGCTCAGCGCCGTGTTTTTAAAGCAGGGGACATTCTTCTTATTTTAATCTCCCGTCCTCCCCGTTCCTCACTTGCACGGTTTGGATAAATAACTTCGGCTTGGAGAGGACAATAAACATGGATCACCAACAACAAAGGAAGCAAATTACTTCCCACCTACAATGCGGCGTAATAGAACCAATAATCACGGGAGACATCCACCTGATTTACTAGGTGCAGAAACCGCCCGCCTCAGGACAGGCTTCCTTCCTGAAGGCGCAGCAGGAACACGGGATATAAAGGAAATTAACGTCACTTAAAATGCAGCCCGCTCCTAGCATGCAGGAGTGGTGAGTGAGCGGAGGGCTGGCCTGAGTGGCTGGGGAGGGCTCAGAACCGCACCAGGGCTGTGGCCACGGCCGGCCGGGCAGTCCAGTGGGCCCCAACCGAGAGACTGAACTACCAGCCCACACCGACCAGGGGCTGGAACCACCACACCTTTGGCTCTAGAGATTTCCTTCCTGACTTTCCATTATCTGGGTGTGGACAAGGACATCTGAATATTAAAGTGACTTCGGGGGAGTTCCCCTTGTGGCTCAGAGGTTACAAACCCGACTAATATCCATAAGGATACAGGTTCAATCCCTGGCCCCACTCAGTGGATTAGGGATCCAGCGTTGCTGAGAGCTGTGGTGCAGGTCACAGATACGGCTCAGATCTGGCGTTGCGGTAGGCCAGTGGCTGCAGATCGTATTCAACCCCTAGCTGGAAATTTCCATATGCCTGCACGTGTGGCCCTAAAACAAATAAAAAATAAAATGATTTCTGTTCTTTTCCCCCAAATACCCCTAAATCTTGAGGTGGGTGACTTCTTCCCCTGTGGCCTGGAGCAGACACCCGGTCTCACCCCAGGTCCCCTCTACAGGGAAGATGCCAGGAACTAGGGCAGTCCAGTCCTGCCATCCTGACCAGCTGACCACTGCCCAGCCTGCCCCTGCCCAGGACCCCAGAAGACTCCATTTACTGAGATTTTATCATAAGGTTCTCATAGACCCACTGGCTGTTTCTGAGATTTGATTAGATCAGTCCCCACAAACACCCCTGAGAAGGGGATGTAATTAATCTTTTAAAGAGGGAGAAACTGCCTCCAGAGCAGAGGAAAAGCAAATCCCTAAAGCCCGGAGGGCAGTGACCCTGCAGCAGGGGAGGGGCTCTTCGGAGGTGGAGCCTTGGGCGCAGGTTCCTGCCTGCACCTGGCACAGGCCTGGCTCGGCAGCCTCTCTCACCAGGAACACTTCTGACTCAGAGCCCGAGTAGCTGTCATTGCGGGTGATGCAGAAAGAGGCTCGGTGGGGCCAGCTAGCATGGGGTGGGGGGTGGGGGGCTTCCTGGGAGCCTGGCTCTGTCCAGGTGCCTGAAGGCCTCCACCCAGGTCCCTGCACTTCACTCCAGGCAGTTGAATCTTTGGTTCACCCTCCAAAGGTGTCTAAGTCAGAATCCAAGGGTAAGGGTAGCTGGAGGAAATATTCTCACCTCTTCTCTGTAAATGGGATAAAAATATTCCATTAAATTGTCCCCAAACTCTGTCTCATCTGCCAAAAATATCTCTCCGTGCCTTTTTTATGCTTGAGCCAGAAGTGGCTGCCACCTGGCTGGGCCGATCCCTCCACCTGCACTGCTGGTTCTTCCCTGCCTTCCATCTTTCCTTTTGTAAAAATGCTTCCTAATTGAGACCAGTTTTAGGTTTACAATAAAACTGAGAAGAAGGTACAGGATCGCCACATACCGCTTCCCCCCACAGCCTCCCCCATCAGCAGCATCCCCACCAGGCGGTACCAGGGTTGCAACTGATGCACCTACGTGGGCACCTCGCCGTCACCCAGAGTCCCTGATTTACATCGGGTTTCTCTTGGGGTTGTGCCTTCTGCGGGTTTGGACAACGTATGATGACAAGCACCCACCATCATAGTGTCAAGGAAAGTATCTTCACTGTCCTTAAAATCCTCTAGGCTCTGCCTGTTCATCCTTCACTCCCCCACCCCCTGGGAACCACTCATCCTTTTACTGTCTTCACAGTTTTGCTTTTCCCGGGATGTCTTATAGTGGGAATCACACAGACTTTTCAGATTGGCTTCTTTCACTTGGTAACTGCATTTAAGTTTCCTCTATGTCTTTTCACAGCTTGAAGGCGCATCGGTTTTCAGGCCTGAATGCTACTCCACTGTCTGGATGCACCAGAGTTTATTTATCCGTCACCCACTGAAGGACATCTGGTTGCTCCCAGTTATTATGAGTAAGCCTGCTATAAACACCTGCGTGCAGAGTTTTGTGTGGACCTAAGTTTTGGACAAAACTTCTTTGGGAAAAAACCAACGAGCAAAATTACTGGAGCGAGTGTAGGGTGAGCGTGTCTCCAGCTTTATAAGAAACAGCCCACCTGTGTCCCCAGGTGGCGGCACCGCTGTGCTCTCCCGCGGCAGTGGTTCTGAGAGTCCCTGTAGCTCCACACCCTGGTCAGCGCTGAATGTCTGCTTGCAGCCCGTCTCAGAAGTGTGCGGTGATACCTATATTTCGTTTTGAGGAATTTTTCAAGGAAGTCCTCCTCTTTGACTGCCTCTTCATTTTCTTCAATTTGACTCACTCAACTCGAGTCTCCCTCATGTGGAAAAATGCATTTTAAATCATTTTTCAAAAACCTGGTTTTCTGGAGTTCCCGTCGTGGCGCAGTGGTTAACGAATCCGACTAGGAACCATGAGGTTGCGGGTTCGATCCCTGCCCTTGCTCAGTGGGTTGACGATCCAGCGTTGCCGTGAGCTGTGGTGTAGGTTGCAGACGCGGCTCGGATCCTGCGTTGCTGTGGCTGCGGCGCAAGCCAGTGGCCACAGCTCCGATTAGACCCCTAGCCTGGGAACCTCCACATGCCGCGGGTGCGGCCATAAACCCGCGGCCATAAAATGACAAAAGGCAAAAAAAAAAAAAAAAAAAAAAACCTGGTTTTCAAACTTCAAGCTTCCTATTATTCTCATTTGAAATGGAAGGAAAAAATAGTAGTAGCTAAGAGCCCCTATTCTGGAGTCAGATTACTAAATTTACAGCCTATGAGGCTTAGGTGAGTGGGCTTGCTTCTCAAAGTTTCAACTTCCTGTGCAGTAAAACGGGGGTTAAAATGGAACGTATCTACCGGATGTGAAAATTTTTTTTTCTGTCTTTTTTTTTTTTTTGCCTTATCTAGGGCTGCACCCGCAGCATATGGAGGTTCCCAGGCTAGGGGTCTTAAGGCAGCTGTAGCTGCTGGCCTTCGCCACAGCCACAGCAACGCGGGATCCGAGCTGCATCTGCAACCTACACCACAGCTCACGGCAACACCAGATCCTCAACCCACTGAGCAAGGCCAGGGATCGAACCCGCAACCTCATGGTTCCCAGTCAGATTTGTTAACCACTGAGCCACGACGGGAACTCCCCAGATGTGAAAATTGAAGGTGATAAGCCTGCAGTTAGCTGAGCAGAGTTCCTAGCAAGTACCATCATTGCTCAATAAATGCTGACAATAAGGATGGTGCACAGGATCTTTGGCTTCTGCTTCCAGAAGTTCAACAGTAACCTCCTACTTTCTTGAGACTTATTCTCTTCCTCTTTGTAGCTCGGATGATCTTGGCTGCCCCCCTCCCCTTTCCTCCTCCCCCTTCCTCCGTCCCTCTCTCTCTTTCTCTCTCTCTCTCCCGCCCCCCAGCCTCTCTCTCTCATCTCTCTCCCTCTCTCCTTCTCTCTCTCTCTCTCTCTCTTTCTTAGAATTTACCTCACAAATAGAATAAGGAAATATTAATTTCAGTCTGCTGACCCAGCTACTACTTCTGAGGGTGCGGCTTCAAGGCAGATGCAAATCCTTCTTCAACTTGAAACAAAGGGAAGTATTAATATAGTGTTCACACAGACTCACAACAAAAAAACAGGGGTGAAAACCTAAAATTTTAAAAACAAAGGACATTTCGGATTCAAATTTCAAAAGGAAAATACACTAAAATACCATGGACTCACAGGCGTGGCAACATTATTTAGGAGGGAAACACAGCAAACCCCTCCACCACCAGACAAAACAGGGAGTTAAGCTATCTGACCTTAAGACACAGTGGAGCTGAGAGGGACCAGTTTGGAACCGTGTGTTTGCCCCGTAAGGAAGGAGGCTTCTTGGCAGGAAGAATGAAGCAAGCAGATTTCTCTCATCCCAGCGCCACCCTCAATGCCGGCCTTTCTGGCACAAATCTTTCTACCAGAATTTTAAACCCAGCTTCAGCAGGTGGCACAAGACGGCAGTTCCTGGAGGATGGGGCTCGGGTGGGAGTCAGCCTCAAGTCCCGCTGTTTGCCTCAGCCTTCTGCTTGTGACTCGGTTGTTCATTCGCCCAGTTGGAAAGGACAGGGGGCGACGGAGCCTGAGCCAGCCCGCCTTGCTGCCTGGCAGTGGTGCTCATCAAGGGCTCGCTGGGGGAAGGGCAGAAATAAATGGGGCAAGGGGCTCGGGAGCTCTGTGGATTTCACTTTCTCCGGTCACCCCTGCCGCCATTCACGCAGTAATTTAGAGCTGGCCGCTCATACTCTTCTGTAATCAGATCATCTGTGGGGAAGTGAGAATGTGACTCCTGCGTGTCACCATTTAGACGCCTAGAAAGAGCCCCCTCTAAAGCACCGCATGACTTAATGCCCAGCCAACTAGGAGTGGAAGTGCGAGGCACTAATGAAGACATTTGTTGGCTCGTTGGGGGAAGATTGCACTTAGCAGAGAATTGAAAGAAGGCAATTTTCCTGGTCTCAGGGAAGAGCCCAGGAGAAAGCAGAATGCATTTGCACGCTAACTAAAGAAACGTGAAAAGCATCAATCCAGTACGAGATTCATTTACAACCTACCAATGATGTTAGTATTTTAGGATCCAGCTCTCCTCCCCACAGAGCCGTGTGAATGTGTGGTGCCGCGTGCCAGAGACCCTGGGGAACAGAGGTGGTGTGTGTTTGTGACCCCAGACACTGCCTGTGCCACACAACTGCCCTGAACTACGTTAATGCACGACCACGACCTGTGCCGGGGGCCTGGGAAGGCGTCGGAGAGGGTCCCGTGTTCCCAGATGTTCCTCGGAGTTCTGGGCCTCAGCAGGAGGTGGGCCCTTCATTCCAACAGCCACACCCTCAGAATTAAGTGATTGATCGTCCTTCCAGCAGGAACCACCTTCCAGTCCATCCCAGGGCCGTGCAGATGTGGAAGGCCACCTGGGCCATCTAGCACAAGGCCGTGTCATCGTCAGCCAATCCAGACTCACGGGGTGGGGAGGTGGGGGGTCAGGGAGGGTTATTTCCTCCCAGAAGGAAATAGAAGAAAAGAGGAAGAGACAAAATGGCAGGTGTCACCGCAATCACTATGTCTGTCTCTAAGAACCCCCCGCCGACTTAAAACAATCTGTGACTTTATAAGAAGAAATAAGAATGCCAGCCGGCATACATACTGCATAAATCGGCTCTTTTACACTTAGAGAGGACAACAACAGCAGTAACACTACTAATGGGGGAATCCGGCAGGGTGGAGTAGGCTCACACAATGGCTCCTTTTAAATCCCAGCTTCTGCACTGAGGGAAGTCCCCCACAGCCCCGACACTCCGCCTGCGACAAGCTCTCTGTCCCAGTGGGCCCGGAAGCCAACCTAATCGAGGCACCGTCTCCCCCTGGTCTCCCTGGGCGGCTCCCGGGTCGTGCTCAGCAACCCAGGTCTAAACCCGGGTCTGCCCGCAGATCTGACAGAAGCCTCTGGATGGCCCCCACCACCAGCCCCTCTGCAGGAGAAGGGACTGTCATCAGACGGGGTGGGGAACAGTGAAGCCCGGAGCTGGGGACTCGGGCCCCAGCCCTGCTTGTCTCACAAACAGTCGCCTCTGAGTCTGACGTTAAGGGCTGAAGAACAAACCCAAACTGCAGACAAAGCACTAGTGTTACGGCCCTGACTCATCCAGAAAGTACCCCCGTGTGACTCCGTCTTAACAAAAACATCGTCCATGTCCGTCAGGCCTAGAAGACTCGGGGAGGGTGGTGGTGGTGGCTGTGCTTCCCCAGAGCTGCGCCTGCCCAACAGACTGGTCACGGCGACCTGTGACTGAGCACAGAGATGCCAGTGCGTGCCCTTCCTCAGCGACACTGTCTCCTGCCAGAGTCTGGGCTCCCCAGAACTTTCAGGGCTCCTTGGACCGTGGACTCAGCCTGGGGAGCTGCAGCCAGACGCCCTCCCTGAGTCCCTGCCCACCTCCCTGGGGGACGGTACCACCGTCTCCAGGACGTGGCCTGGGCACGGCCGCACCCACGGTGGACGAGCTCTCGGGTCGTCTCTGTCTCGGGGCTGTGCCCGCGGTTGAAAGAGAAACCGGAAGCTCACCTGTGTGCAGCCTCGGACCCTGCTCGGTAAGTCAGGTTTTGACCGTTTTAACCCCAGGTCTGCGTTTACACAGTCAGCTTTCCTTATCCGCCCCATGTCACAGAATGCTTGGTCTTTGTTTCCCGTTCTTGGCCCAGAGCCCCTAAAACCTGGGAGTTTCCTGAATGGTGGGTGTCAGGAGCATCCGTTCTTGTTCATGATAAGCCCCTCTCGCTCACCGGAGTTCACACGACGGGGTGGCTCCTGACCGGCCCTGGGGACCTCGGGACGCCTGGGGCCAGAGGCACATGCGTGATTAGAGCAGGTGCGACCTGAGGTCTGGGTCCCCCTAGAATCCGTATGCCGAGTCCTAACCCTCAGGTGATGGGGTCACAGCTTGGGGGGGGCGGTCTGGGAAGTGATGGGGTCTTGAGGGTAGAGCCCCATGACAGGACTAGTGCCCCCGACAACAGGGATCCCGAGAATCCCCACGTGAGGAGTGAGGTCTCTGGTCTCAGTGGGAGCCTGGGCCTGAGCGGGCTGACACTCCCCGCTCACCCACTAATTCACTCAGCAGGTCCCTGAGTGCCTTTCAGGCACCTGACGCTGTCTGAGTTTCCAGGAATCTGTGATGACTGGTAAGATGAGCCAAACACCAGCTCGGCCTCACAGCAGCAACCACAAGCCGAGTAGAGAGAATCTACACAGGGTGTCAGTTTGGAAGAGAGTTCAGGAACCACGGGAGGTAACGCCCTCAAAACTTATTGAGTCCCACCTCTGTTCTATGTCAAAAAACAACCATTTCTGTTGTGGCTCAGAGGTTACGAACCTGACTAATATCCAGGAGGACACAAGTTCGATCCCCTGCCTTGCTCAGTTGGGTTAAGGGCTCGGCATGGCTGTGGCTGTGGTATAGACCAGCAGCTGTAGCTCTGACTCAACCCCTAGCCTGGGAACTTCCATATGCTGCAGGTGCAGCCCTATTTAAAAAAAAAAAAAGTGGATTTGGGATTCAGAGAAGTCCACTCTTCCCCACAGGGCCTAGAGGAGGGCGCAGGGGGGGTCCATCTCCCCAGCACCCCATTCTGAGCTCTCCTCCCCAAAAGCAAGTGGATTTTCTAGGAGTTTGTGAGCGGGTTTATAACACATTTTGTTTTCAAAGCAGGGCACATAAAAGTGGAGATCAAAGGCACTGCCTGGTATCTGATACAGGGAACAAGAAAGAGGCCCCAGGAAGCCCAGCCCAGGACTGTCATTGTTCTTTTGATGTTCATTCTCTCTGAAAGATTTTTTCATCCTTTGAATAGGCTCTAATGAGAAACGCATAGTTTTTAACTGCTGCCTTCTTTAAACTTGGTTGGAAAAGACTAACTGGAAAAGATCAGGTCCTTTTAAGGGATGTGTTTGTGTCTGTGTGATTTTGCTCTGTCTTAATTTCAACATGCAAGGGTGTCAGAACTAAAAAACTGCCAGTGACCGCCGTCTGCTGCTTCCATTTTTTTAATCTCTGAAATATATCATGAATG
Source organism: Catagonus wagneri (assembly GCA_004024745.2). Taxonomy (NCBI): domain Eukaryota; kingdom Metazoa; phylum Chordata; class Mammalia; order Artiodactyla; family Tayassuidae; genus Catagonus; species Catagonus wagneri. Next base: position 32,738,202 of record PVHT020000521.1, on the reverse strand, counting down.
TTTTCCTTTCCATAATTGATCAATGTACTCATTAGACTCCCATTAAATAAAAGCATTCTAATCGATTTGCTTAGAAAATTTTTATACGCAGCCTGAGCTGCTCGTGTGATCTCCATAGCAGCCAGGGCCCAAAATAGTGCTTCATCGTCATAAGCCATTTATCATAAGCCACACTGGGAATGTTTCATTTCCATCATTGATCAGTTTATTGATCAGTCTCAAATTATGTAAATGCCGTCTAATTGATTTGTAAAAAGTTTATAAAACCTGAGGTGCAAGAGTGATTGCAAAATCAGCAAAGTGCCTGATATTCATAGAAATATCACCTGGAGTCACAGAATCATTGGGGCGAGGGGATTTGCAGAGCCTTCTTCTTTATTATGCTCAACCTGGGAGAATTTAATAAGGGCCCTGTCCTGGGTGGGTCCTGTCCCCTTGAATCAGCACATCCATCCTGGTAATAATGCCGGAGAGAGACACTGAGTGAGCAGGAGGAGGTGGGTGCAGGCGCCTAGATGTGTGCCCCAGGTCGGCCCCCTCCTCAACTGGGGGGCTCCCAGGCGGTGGTGAGAATAAGACCCTTTGCACAAGGTTGCGGGAGGGTCCCAGGAAAGCAGGCTTCCCCTCAAGAGTGGAAACCTCTGGGAACACCAACACAGTAAGAAGAAAACCAGCAAGATACACAAATGCCTGTGGCTGTATAGAGTGTATAAAGGGCTATGTGTGCTTTAGCACACGTGAAACCATCACACAGGTCATGCCATGGATATGCATGTAGTGAGCACAGATCTGGGAGAAAATATTGATGTTAGAAAGCTGTAGGCCAAAATGCATGGCCAAGGACACTCGCTTCAGCATTTTGATGATAAAACACCAAGAGCAACCACATGCCCAAGAGCAGAGAAGTGGTTAAGAAATAGGCGTATCTGATCTGCAGAAGAATTATTATTATGCCATTCAAAGTGGTACTTCTGGAGTTCCCACTGTGACGCAGTGGAAATGAATCCGACTAGGAACCGTGAGGCTGCATGTTCCATCCCTGGCTTTGCTCAGTGGGTTAAGGATCCAGTGTTACTGTGAGCTGTGGTGTAGGTCACAGACGTGGCTCGGATAAACCTCTAGCCTGGGAACTACCATATGCTTCGGGTGCAGCCCTAAAAAAAAAAAAGTGGTACTTCTGAGGACCACTAACAACATCACAAAATTCTTACAAAATGAAATGGAAAGAGGGAAACCACTGCTCTGACTCTAGTCTACACACATAACACACAGAAAGGCTTTGGTTAGTTTGACTTCCTGTGTCCATGTTTAAAATGGAATAAACTAAAAATCTAAATACAAATATTTTAAAGAGGTGACTTAGGAGGACCAAGGATAAGAGTGAACATGTAGAAAGCTAGGAAATGGTCTTTATGTTAAGCAAAATAGGATCATTTTGACCTGCCCCAGGAGAGAGGGCTTGCCATGTGATATTTCCAAACCGCAGTCATTTTGGACCGCACACAATTGTGCCTCGTTTATGGTGTCTTGTTCATTAAAAACATTTGAGGTTTTTCCTTCCTGGGGTCTTAGTAAAATGCTTGTAAATTTGCTTTGCAGCATGCTCGTGGGTGAAGGGAAAGACAGACCAGGACGCGTGGCGTGTCTGCAGGGGCAGCGCGGGGGCGTCTGCGAGAAGCAGCAGCCCAGAGGCCACCCCAGAAGGGCGTTGCTGAGGACTGCGGCCCATTCTCATTTTCCCGTGATGGAATCCAGATGCTCAGGGGTTTTACCCAAGTCTGTAGCATCTCTGGGAGGAAGGAGCCGATTCACATCAAGGTGCATCAGGCCTCCAAGCTCGTGGTGACATTTGTCAACATCATCTTATCTCATTCTCAGAATGACGTGGTCCTGGATAAAAAGGCCAACTACCCCAGTTTATACAGGGCTAGTAAAACAAAATTACTAAAATTGGGAAAAGTCAACCCTAATTACAATATCATAATTATTTTAAATACACTCATTAGGAGCTCATTGGAGATTACAGTGTGTTCATTTCCAGCTGAATTTTATTTATTTATTTATTTACTTATTTATTGCTTTTTAGGGCCACACCCGCAGCATATGGAGATTCCCGGGCTAGAGGTCCAGTCGGAGCTGCAGCTGCTGGCCTACACCACAGCTCATGGCAACGCCAGATCCTTAACCCATGGAGCAAGGCCAGGAATCGAACCGGCATCCTCCTGATACTAGTTGGGTTCATAATCTGCTGAGCCACAACGGGAACTCCTCCACCTGAATTTTAAAGAAATTCCAATGCCTTTATATTTTTATTTAAAATGTTTAAACAACTTTCTGTTTCTCTAGAGTCTAAATCCTAATGAACTAGGAATCATCGATCCTCACAGATTCAGGACATAAGGCAAGATAAAGTATGCATCTTTTTAAAAATTAAGCACTAGTATCGCCACATCAGTGGCCAGGGTGCTCCCCTTACTAGTGACTGGTAACCCGGAAAACCGGGACTTGGCCTCTTCTGGAAACGTCCAGGTTCAAAGGCGCCTTTCAGGGGTGGGCCTCAGCTGCCTTTCCTCGGCCATCTCAGACAGGACGACCCTGTGGGATTTCTCTTAGCAAAACTGTTCCAAAGAGCCTTTAGTGGAATCGTAACTGGATTTACAGCCTCTTCAATCTATCACTGTTTGGGAGCAGATATTTTCACCCAACAATTTTTTTTTCCCCTCTCCATTTAATACCGAGGTTACTTACTGGATCAGCAAAAGAGATATTATTGATGAAATGCTCCTGTAGTGCATCAGCTTGGGTCTGTCAGCTCAGTCAATAATTTATGCCCCAGGGCCAAATAAAAAGAGAGAAAATTTCAGGTGTTTATAGACTATCAAACTCCAAACTGCCAGCTCTTTCTGGTATATCAATCTACTTTAATTGCAGTTTCTTCTGAGACACTTAGCTTCCAAACTGCTGTACTTCAAGTGAAAAGTGGGATAGAAGAGGGCATACTGATAAAATACAATGCAAATAATTTGAGGGTGAACAATAATAAAGTTACCGGCCAGCGGGACAAGGAGATACTCACTGCACTTCTCGCTTCTCCAGGCTCACTGGTGCATTTCTGTCTTCTCTAGTCAATTACGCGTGCCGTCCTGGTGATGCTTCTGCGAATTCTTGAAAGCAGATGTGCGTCTTACTGGCTAATTGAAGATCAATGCACAGTAGAAACCCCTGGTTTGGTTCTGAGCTCCAGCACAACCTCTCTGTCCCCATGTCAGAGTTTTCTCTGCTCTCCCCCTCAGTCAGCACAAGATAAATGTGCTCTCTGTCTAAGGTCAGGGGGCATCCGGAGAGGATCCCAGCGGCCGTCCCCAGGGGCAGGCCATCCCAAAAGGAAAGTTGTTCATTGCAGTTCTGTGCTATGAAGTCCCTCGGACACAGAATCAGCAAATACGGAAGCACTGCTAGGATAACACTGGTCACAAAATTTTCATCACGTGATGGTACAGAACCTGGTTTTATGTGGGCTTCTGTTCAAAGATGCCCTGTTTAAGACACAACGCTGATTCAGCTATGCGAAGTCACTGCTGATATCGCACCATAAGCCGCGCCCCTGCTCTCGTTTTCCCGTGAGCATGTCACCACCTTGTTGTCCTGGGCAGCGCTGGACAGCACTGGAACACAATGCTTGCGGGCCGTTATAAACTGTGAAATCACCCCCAAAAGCACAAGAATGCACAAGAACCTGATACTAAACGGACCGTGAAAAGCACACCTGTTTACAGAATGGGTGCCACCAGCACTGAGTTTAGAGTCATGAATAAATGTCAGCAACTAGGCTGATTTGGGAAAGCAGGTCAACTGTAGATGAGAAGGAAGCCAAGATGCCATCTCGAAGGCACCAGCACACTCGAGGATGAGTTACAGGTATAAAAAAGCATTCACCACAATTTTCAGTAATCCTTCTGGATCAAAATCTACACGTAATATGTAAACCAACACCTGGGTTGTTTCGTTGACATAAACAAACAGTGCACCTCCTTAAAAAGAGAATCAGAGAGGCCTTTCTTTAATTAGTCATATGTTTTGGGCCTCCTAAGTGGATCTGAGGTCTTTACAAAAGAAAAGAAGAACTCAGCATCAATCTCAAACAGGATGGGACCCATCTCAGAGAAGCAGAGGACGTGGCCATCAGAAGTAGCCCTGATGTCAGAGTTTGCTGAGGAATAAGGCAACACTGACCTGGGAGC